>PVKM010001803.1:0-72437 GCA_004027735.1 Carollia perspicillata
TGATAGTTGGGATCAGGAGGGCTGGTGGATCTGTATAATTCTGTAGCATGTATGCATGGTGACCAGCTGCCAAGATGGCGATTCCTAGTATTCATGTCCTTACATGGTATCCCCGCATTAAATAGGGCTGACTGGGTAGCCTGAAAGACATTGTGGGAATGTCAGTGTGTGACTTCTGAAGCTAGGCATAAAAATTCTATGTCTTCTGCTTTGCTTTCTCTTGGATCACTTGCTTTGGGGGGAAGAAAGTGGTCCAAGGGAGCTGCCATGCCATGATGCCATTGTCCTCCAAGCAGCAGGTGTGCAAGGGAGCCACTTCGGAAGTGAATCTTCCTGCCCCAGTCCAGCCTTCAGATGATGCAGCCTTGACAAACAGATTGGCTACAATCTCACGAGAACCCTGAGCCAGAACTACTCAGGTAAGTTGCTTTCTGAATTTCTGATCACAGACAATGTGGGAGATAATATATTTTCATGGCTGTTTTAAGTCACTAAGTTTCGGGGTAATATGGTAAGCAGCAATGGAAAACTAATATGTATTCCACCTTTTCGATGTGCAATTCAGATATTGCAACTCAGGGGTCACATAAACAATAGGTTTTATCCTCCTTTCCCCCATGTAACTTGTGCTGCCTTTTAAAACATATCTGTACCTCTTGTTAAGTGGTTTAAATACACAGTATCTTAGGGAAGTTCCTTTCTCATCCCCAGATTTCCTCCTTTAATAAAGCAAGTCCTGAGAGTACCAATCATCCAAGATTAATTGCTTAAATGAAAGATCTATTTCAAACTTCTTCCATTTAAAATGTTAACCTTTCTGCAGCTGAAGGTTAAACTCATCTTCAGGTTTTTCATAGATATTACTGATTCACTCTGGCTACTGAACACTTTAATTTCACTCAGAGCATCATTAAGATTGGGTGGAAGCAGGACTGACTCTGAATCGAAAAACAACTCCCAGTATTCACAAAAACCATTCGGAGGTGTGGGAAAGACTGTTCAGGGCTGACAAGCAAGCGTTTTCTCATGCACCATCAATGCCGAGTTTCTTTTGATTAACTACTTGTCTATTTCCTCTTAATCCCAACAACAGCTTCCCCTGCTCATCTCTCCTGCTGTCCCCATTGGAAAATCCATCCCCACAACCTTTCCCAGCCTTTTATCTGCCCCTGGAGAGTCAGGGAAGCCAATGGGAGTATTGTTCACGCAGCAACTGTGCTGTCCTTCAGTGTACAGAAGCGTGGTGGGCGGCACCGACCGCCGGAGCCTGTGAGAAGGGGAAGCCCTAGGTATTGTGTCTCCTGCCACAGGTTAGTGGCTGCCCCTCCCTCCGGAGGCTTGGCTTGGGATCGCTTCTGTTTGCAGTACTATGTGTAACCTTGGCATGCAATCAGCAGAGAAAATATTCATTATTGCCTAACTGTCTGCCGAAGACAATTTCAATTATTCTGGCATTTCAATGGATGAAGAAGCCCTTTAGGCTGGCCCAGGAGATTAGACTTAAAGGCTCTGTAAATTAGGAAAGTTACAATCAGTATATTATCTGGCAGGCAGCTGTGGAATACACCACAGCAGGCAAAGAGAGACAAATTGCTATATTCCGGTTGTGGTTTTGATATATCAATTTACAAGTTTAACAAACACATTTGTGAAAGAATGATTTTGCATTTCTTAAATCACTTTTAACTGCCTGTACTGGAAGTTCCTGAACCTGTAACTTGAATAGCTGGCTGGCATTGGTGACGTTTTGTTTTAAAGCCCAATTTCAGCCAGGGAAAAATATGGCTGAGGACACAGCTTGGGAATTAATCTTTCCTAAAGTTATTCAAATAATATAATATATGGTAGTTAATCAGAAAATTCCATTTGCAGAAATGTGAGTAATGTTCTATATAAAGGTTTTTTCTTTAATGGAATGTTTTTCATGTCTTTTTTTTTAGATTCATTCTGTTGTGATAATTATATCTATATATTTAGTATATATTATTTCTCCACAACTGTCTGATGGGATGTTTGAAAATAAAAATAATTACCATAATAACAAATAACAATAGAAACAGTTGCATAAGTGATGTCTATTTGTAAATAACTTTTTCATAATTCTTCAAGCTTTTTTCTAAACATTTTGGATATTTTAGAACTTACATATCATTTAAACAACAAATTTTTTACATTGGTAAAGATGCCTTTTAAAAAATACCTTTTCAACACTGATTAATGCTTGTAGCTATAATGCCTGAAATAAAATGAATATTTCCTGGGCAAGCTGAAGCTATTTTTCTTTTCAGATTTTAAGAAAAATGGACTATCTTCTTGTTAATGGGAAAAATATTTTATTTATTGAGCTAGGTGGTTAAAGCGAAAAGATTTTAAATTTAAATTTCCTCAAGTCTGTTATAAAACAAGTCAAGAAACTTGATTTAATAAATGAATAGTAAAATATAGATATTTTCAAGAAAGCTTCATAAACAACATGTGGCTTCATTAGCCTCCAAATAACTTCTCCTTTCTACTGCTCATCTCTAAAATTCAGAGCAAGTGCATGGGAGTCTGGAGGGAGCTTCTTTGCTTTGGGAATGTTTACACTTATTGCGTAAAGCAGATGGACTGATGTGGATATCTCCTTATTCTCAGGTTATTTAAAAAGATTGTTAGAATTTTAACTTAAAAAATTATACTGGGTATTTGTTTGAAGAAAAAGGATTCATTTAAATAACATGTCTCCAAATAGCATTTGACCGCTGCCCTCACTCTCACTGGATTCAACAGCACTTCTATCAGACTGTCTCTGTGCACCTTGTCAGAAGGGGGTTTATCAATCAATAACATGGAATTCATTTTTTTCCTCCTTGTTTACAGAAATGGATTACCCACTAGGGACAGTTCTTGTCTTGTACAATGCCCAGGAAGTGCCCTTCATTACAAACACTGAAGTTTGACTGTGGCCTTTGCAATACATTGTGCTGATGTTTTTCTCATGGGAACTGTTGGGCTAGTTCAGGCAAGCATCTGCAATTCTTAAACAGCCAGTTTCAGACTGGAGAAATTAGGAGACAACCAAATAGAGTTTTAATGTCCTGGAAGATAATAATGAAAGACATTTATGGAAAAGAAAAAAAAGAAAAACCAACCTCTGGTTAGTTTGAAAGCCAGGCCCACACTCTGCATTTTGACAGCAGATTGATGGCTAGCTTGACTAATCCTGGTTTACTTTCTGATTTGGATTTGTCTTGCTGGTCCAGTGAAATCGTGAGGGCTTCCTCCAATCTGGTTAATGTTCAGAACCAATGTTTGAGTTTTAGACTAATTATGGGCCAACCACCGACATTTTTTTTCTATAATGTGAAGACTGGTGCCAGCAGAAACACAGTAAGATTTAACATAAAAGCAAGATAAAACAATTAAAGTGGAAGAATATTTGATTAAGTGGATTGCTGATTTATAGTGGGGTAAATTGAAATTGAAAGCAGAGTGAACTTTTTATGGCAATCATATATTACGTTCATTATCAGAGACTCTGGGTTCTTTGTGCTTTTATGATTCAAAAAGAAATAAACCAGTTTAAGGGGAGTATTCCTGGCAGGCATCATTTTTGTCTTCTCCTAAGTTATGGTTTCTTTTCATTGCAAAAGTTAAATACATCATATCCAAATAAACTCATTGCAAAACACGCAGTCAACATCTGAATAGACAAAAAAGTGTGGTAACAAGGCTGCATGTGGCAAAACACATACAGATGCTCTTGTTTTGGTGACAGAGCTTGACATACACTTCAATCACCATTTATTTGGTATTTGCAAAAACTGTAGCCGTAGCAACATCCCTTAAAGGGTCTAGTGCCTGGTGTCGAGAAGAGCAGAATGCCATGGGAGTTGGTATCAGACCTGGGGAAGTTAGGCAACAGCTATGTTCCACATGCCTCTTCTTGTCTCCTGACTGGCTCTGCTGCATGGGCCTCCTTGCCTTGGAAGGAAATTGTTTGTGAAGCTTGCTTTAGCAGGTGCTTGCAGTGTGCCCCTTCTACCCCATCCACAAAAGTGTCGGGCCCTTTCTGTATGTCAACCCAAATCACTTTTTGCAGGGGTGGCGTTGGTGTTGCATCAGAAGAGGGAGGACTGTGGTCTACCAGCACATTGAGAGGGGCAGGTCAGCACAGGTGAGGTACAAGGAAGAGCAGAGATTGGGGATTTGAGAAATTCAAAGAGCTATTTAGAGAGGAAAAGAAAACAGTTTTTCGTTTTGTCTTCCTGTGGAGTATTGTGGAGGGAAGATGGGGAGATGCCTACAGGAGAGAAGATGACCCTGAGTCATATGGATCGACTATGGGAAGTATCTGTCAACAGCACACCTTCCACTTCCTGAGATGATATCCTTACACAGGGCTCACAGGGACAGAGGAAACTAAGAAGAAAAGTGTTGCCTGCATCAAAGGAATATGCAGCTCACCAAGCTGTTTTATTATAGCTTCGATTCTTGGATGACACATCTGAATTGCATATATTTATTTTACCAACATCTTATGTTACTGCTATTTTTAAATTGCCTGTATATGAAGAAGCTATTAAAACAACTAAAGACTCTAAGAAAGAACCTGAGTTTAGTTCTGGTCCCGATACTGTTCTCCAGGTGTGTGGCCCTGGCGAGATCTGCATCTCTGGCCCCTGGCTTCCTGTGCGAAAAAGGTGGGGATGGATGGGATGACAGCTAAGGTTCTTTCAGATTTTGACAGGCTATGGTTCTGTGACTGTTGTTTAAAGTGGGGGAAAGAAGGCTCCCACTGTCAGCTACAACTAGTTTTTGAATGTCTGGATCCCCTAAGAAAGCTGGATGGGCAGTTAAGTCAAAGTGAGGGAATATACTTTCTACTTTTCAAAGGAAGCAGTTGTTGAAATTCTTGTAGCCAAGGCGCAAACAGATACACAATGGAGATCTCAGTTTTGTTGTTTTTGTCAAAAGAGGGAGTAACAAACTGACTCCAATTTTGTCAGCGTGCTTGTTGTTGCCAAGCGTCCTCACCACGGAGTGAAGGGATACTCAGTGCCATCTGTTCATCCTTTCAGAGGCATGCTTTTGTATGGCCACTCTGTGACATTTCTCCCCCTTGGTACCTTTGCTCAGGACATCTGCTTTCAAGTCATTCTAAACCAGAGCACTGGTTCAGAGATGAGACATCAAAAAGAGTGGGATGAAGTGGAGAGTTCTGATAGTGAGGGGAGCACTGGGAAAAGAAGATTGGCACAGACTGTGTCTATGTAATTAATAATTTTATAATTTGCACACAAAAATGCTTTTTTCTGAAACAATTTTTGCTTTGATACTGTTGGACCATGAACAACTTTAAACTTATGGGATCCAATCCTTCATCGCATACCCTCACATTGCTGATGGTCTTAACAATGAAATATGTAATGTACTTGTTAGCAGGTATTGGCTTAATTATTTTAATAAATTAATCCATTTCATTAACACATGGACAGCTGCACTCCCACTCTCTGAGTGGCACTGCACAGTGTTCAGAGGTGGTGGTAGAGACAAGTTACCCACGTGTCCTCTGAGGAGCTATGGTCCTGGGGCTAGTCATTTCACCTCTATCAGTAGGTAAAACTGACTTTATGGGGTAGGACTTTATGACACTTACGATAAGGATGGAATGAAGTGATGAATGGGAGGGAACTTTCTAAATTATAAATTGTAATGCACATATGTTGTAGAGATATTTTTTAGACAGGCTACTGGGAGAGGTGCTTACCAAGCAAAGTGAAGACGCAAAAAGAGAGGAAGGCCTAGGAATGGGAAAAGAGGGACTCACCCCAGAAAGAGGCGAAAGCATTCCCAGGGGAGTTGCCAAATGGAGATGCCAGAACAGCCTCCAGATTGGATCAGAAAGACTGAGGGCCCCAGGAGGAAAGTCTCTAAGAAAATGAAATTCATATGTGTTTGAAGATTATGTGAGAAATCTTGGAATTCTCCAGGGTAGTCAAGATTTAGTGATGGGCTCATAGAAAACTAAGCAACTGAAAAACGATGCAATCATTAACTCCAGGAAAAAGGAAAACTTGAAAGAACATGCAAATGTACTGCTTACCATAGCTCAGCTTTGAAAAATTTTGCATAAAAATAAGACAACTAAATTCTGACCTAATGTAAATTACAATGTGACTTCTTTGGAAGGACAAGGGAAGGAAAGTCAGTAGACTTGGGAGGGAAAATCCTCTCAGAATAGGAAGTCAAAACAGATCATGACTAAACAGGAAAAACGAAGAAATTAGGATGTCTTATTTAGGAACATGAAGGTAAATACCAGAAATAACAGAAAAAGAATTGCAGAATCTGAAGTGGTAGGCTCCAAGAAATGAAACAGCCATTGGAGGGTTGTGGCAAAGGATGTTGTTTATTTTTTTAGGACTTGTAGTAATATTTAAGTTTTAAAACAATGTGTCTATACTACTGTGATAAAGCATTACAAATGTTTGAAATCTATTGGATGCAAGGATAATACCCTAAGGAAATCATAATTTAGTTTCAACAACTGTGAATCCATAGGGAGAGAGATCCAAGCTGTGATGCAATGCCTTGGAGAATCCAGAAGACTGAGGAGCATTGTTCTCATTTTCAGTTGTTAAGGTTTATTTCTTGGAGGATACCACAGCACATCAATGGCATAGTCAGGCACTTGCCTGGAATTTTATATCTACTTTTCCTCGTTAAGTCATGTAACTGCAGCCCCTGTCCCCCCTTCCCATGCCTATGAGCTGAATCTTCAAAATAAGAATTTTGTTCCAAAAAACCTATCCAATTCTTCTTTTATTAAGCCCCGATAATTCTGTATATGGAACATTGGGGTAAATGCAACATCCTTTAAAGTTCAGCTCCATCAGGTTGAGCTTGTGCTTTTGTTCAGAGGACTAATACATGATGTGGCACACAGTAACTGCTCAGTTAAAATATACAGGATGAATAAATAAATCAAAGAAGTCTTAAAAGCTTCTTAGGATGGATTTATTGCATCTATTTTTTTCCTGCCCTCTTCCTTTTTTCCTTTTCTATATTGGAGCCAGAAATTTTTTTTCCAAGCCTCACCCTAATCAGACTACCCTTTTGCTTAAGATTTTCAGTGTTTTTTTTTTTAAGCTGCTTTTATATAAAGGACAAACTGATATGACCATTGGGTCAGTATGGTCGGCACCTGCCTTTCTAATTTCATCTCATGTCACATTCCCGCTTTTCTCTGTCTCTCGTTCTCATATCTTGTTTCAGCAATGAGCTCTTGCTGTGGTCTTCTCCTTGAAATCCTTTTCCCTGATCCCTCATTTAACTTCTACTCATTCTTCAGGTGAGCATCAAATTCTCAGAAGAACCATCATCAGTCTTCCTCAGTCAAGGCCTTCTTTTCAAGTTTCCATAGCAACATCTTCCTCTGCTTTGTTCTGTTCTAATTGCAATGTAATACGTGTGTGACAACATGGTTAATATCTAATATCTCTCCCCCAAATGGGACATAAGCACCTGGAGGGCAAGAGCCATCCCTTGGCCCAGTGCCTGACCTCAATAATGAATAGATGAATGGAAAAAAAAAGGACAATGTGTGTCTTTAGAGCTGGGATCAGAGGTCTTCAACTGCTGATAATGGTGGCAGTGGTGATGTGTGGGCTAATTACATGTACAGAATACTTAGATGTTTTTAGAGTAGGATGATAGTCACCATTCTCCTTCTTTGCCTCTCTGAGTCACTGTCACTATGAGTATCTCCACACACACATACACACGCTTCTACACAGTATAAGTCTCCTGGCTTCATTAGTTCCATCTTGACATTGGTGATGATTCAATAGCCCATCATTTTTAACATCCTTATGAATACTAATGAGTAGAAATTTGCAAGTGCAGGATGTTGGTGGGGGTTTGAGGGTGAGTAGGGAGGAAGGGGAGAGGTGGCTGAGAGCCCCAGTAGCAAACACTCCCAAAATCTCTTAAATGTTCAAATATTTAAATACATATGTCAAGTTCTTGAGATAATTAGCTGTAAACTTACAAAAATGATCTATCTTGAAAGTTTGGTACTGGACTATTGAATTCCTGGTTGTTCCTTAGAAACTTGGTGCCAGTTTTGAAATGGGGCTATTGTGGGTAAAATACTGACTCATACTTTTAGCATTTCAAAAAGCCATTCCATCTAAGCAGCTGTGAGAGCAGCAACTGATTTCCTTATATGGAGGAACACCAGTCTATGAAAAATCAAGTTATTGAATAGGCTTGTCTATAAATATAGACCTTTCCTATTCCTTGTCTTTGGGCAGAAATTCTCCCCCACAATTTTCACAGCAAAACTGTTTTGTCTGGCATTACTTTTAGTATTGTTTGCGGTCAAGATGTATGATTAAATGTTAACTAGCCCAATGTGATTAATAAGGAAACTAAGTAATTCATCCATATCGAAAATGTGTGATTTGTTTTCTCAGAGTTATATTTAGAAATCCAGAGATGCAAGTGGTTTAGAGGTTTGGATTAGAGCAAGAGCATGTCATAGCAACCTCCACCTCCTCTTTCCCCCATGCAAAATGAATTGTGAGATCTTTATCTAAGTCAGATCTCCAAACCATTTATCCTTGTCCTTTAATGCTATGCCTCTGCTGAGACAAGAGGTTCCAACTGTTCAACTCTAGGAACTTCAAGCTTTATTTGGGTCCATCCTCTGTTGTCGAATAGTCACAATTAAACAGATGCTCCTTAGCAATAGCATGTCTTTCCTTCTGTAGCTTTCTATGTTAACAAGTAATAATAATATCATCAGTGATAATAATAATAATACACAGCCAATAAATATTGAGTTTATCCTATTTCAGACAGTGAAGCAAACCTATAATGTGGCTGTTCTTATCCCATTTTACAGATGAAGGAGGCTTAAAAAAGTTGTGCAGCTTGGAAATGGAGAAGGTGCTCAGTTTTAGGTGTGTATGGCCTTCTAGCATAAAGACTATGTGTATATGTCTAAGTTCTAGCTAATGAGATGTGACAGGAAGTGTTAGATTCTTCCTCATTTTTTGTGACTGGAATGCAGATGTAAAGGCTGGTTCTTGGCAACCATTTTAGATAATATGGCAGATGCTAAAGATGGGTAGAGCAGCAAGACAGAAGGAACCTGAGATACTGATGATTGTGGAGCCATAGTGTCAGCCTTGCCTACCTTTAGATTTACTTTTAGACGAGATAAAAATATCTTGTTAAAGCCACTATTATTTGTTAATGAACTTATTATAGGCATCTTAACCAAAGCTCAGTAAGATGATATGCATATGACTTTAGAATTATTAATGAAAAATTTTATAGATGGGGAAGATGAGTACCCAAGCTCATCTACATTTCTGAAAGTCTGAAAAACTCCAGTGAGATTATGTAATAGTTTTAGTGAATAAGTAGAAGACAAAATTATTCAAATAAAATGAAGAAAGGTTCTTATTTGCTTTATTTTTTTTTTCCCAAAGAAAGCACCTTTTAGAAGAAACAAAAATGATTCCCTGGTGCTTTGGTGCTTCTGGGGAATTTCAATTAAGATCAAGGCTCTAAATATTGAGAGAGAATGAGGGCATTTTCATTTCCTTATAATTGAGATCTATGAATAATAGCATTAAAGTAACACAGTAACACACAGCTGATATCTTTACCTAATAATAACGGGTTAGAGTGACATTGACATTTTTGTGTTCTCATCAAATCCATATCTTAATTATTTCCCTTTTCAAGTTTTGCTTCTTTACATTAGCACTTTCTTAAAAATTGTCAGTGGAGATGAAAGCCAAAGATTCTCCCTGATATTTAGCTTGGAGCTTTAGAAATTCTACTCACCATCACCAAATCTAATAGATACTACATTTTGTCTCTAATCTGAGCATTTGGTGCAGGAAAATACTTGGGTGGCATCCAAGGAATCACCTTAATTGTGTTGCACTGAGGCAATGAAAGCAGATGTTTTGCAGCGGGGGTATCAGTATTTCTGTGGTCTTGGGAAAGAGGAAGGAATCGTGTCACCTCTGCATCTGTAAGGTAGGGTCTCGGGCAATGAGCGCTTCTGAAAATATCAAGGGAACACAGATGATCTGGAAGATGTGATTGTGGGTCCCAGAAACTACCACGGACCCCATGCTGTCACTTCATTTCTCAAGTAGGTATGGTGGATCACAGTCATCATGTCTGCTTGTTTTATACAGGAACTTCTAAGCAAAGTATCTCTCGCTAGATTGGTGACTTAGTTTTCCAACTTTGTTTCATGAATTATTTGGAAGCCTGTGAACTCTAAACAGATGTCTGACCAGATCAATTAAACCCTCCCTCTGACTGACCTATTCCTAGACTCTTTGCAGTGTGTTGGTGCACTGTTAGATGAGGACCATAACATCTTGCGGCCCTTTAAAAGAATCGATGTGCTAACTTTTCAGATTTGCTCATTACCTTTCAGCATATATAAGCTCTGACTTTTTTTATAGATCTCATTAAAAATAAGACATTACCTCTGGAGCTGACATGAAATTCCCTTTCTTCCTTGGACTGCTTTGAGTAGTTTGAGTTTAATTGACTGTCAGAGTCAGGGTAAAAACCCCACTTCCTTTCCTGGCTTATCAAAATGGAAAACAATACCGTTTTCAGGAAAAATTTCATGAAACATACAGTGCATACCTGCCATGTTGAAATATTTTGGGGGGTGTAATGCAGGAGAAATAAAGAAGAAAGACTCAATGTTTTACAGTTTCCTAATATTTTCAAAGCAGGGAGGAAATTGTAGTAAACACACAACAATTTGCTCCAGTCTATTATTTTAACACTTTTCATGTTCTACTTTCAGAGGCTGTGCTGTTAGTCATCACCAAGAAGCAATACATGTGTCATGATTACTTGTTACCCAACCACTGAATCTGCATTGCTGACCCACACCCTCAGTTAACCATGTAGGGCTGGTGGAGTAAGGCATTTCCCCTGTTGCAATTAGACCTAGCATGGCCCTAGGATGCTCTTGCTAGACACCAGTGCTAATTCTCCCATGTTAGCTCTTGACTATTTACAACAATGAAACTACCATTTTTGTTAAAGGGTTATAAAGATTAATATCTATGACATTCTTCTTTCTGCTGGGAGAGAGTTTGCTTTCAGCTCTCCCGAAAGTACTTGATTTAACAATCAGATGTGTTTAGCGGGAGTTGCCGGCTGGAAGCAGTGGTGGTAGAGGGACCTCTGGAGCACAAATGCCCCACTCAGGCTCTGATCAGTCCTGAACATCTGTGACTGCAAAGATGCAATCCTATTTATTGTTTTGGAAACACAGCAAGGACTTCTCTTTATTCCCTTTGTCTCCTCATCAAAGGGCAGACTGGTAATGTGCTTGTGATCCTGCCATAATGGTCAGAGCTGTGAATGCAGCTTCATATTGAGGTGCAGGTCTTCCAGAGGGGTGAATGATCAGCTGCTCTCACAGAAAGTGAAGCTGGCAGCTAGGCACCAGGGTGGTTTCTATGTGGTTGCTAGGGATGCCACATTAAATATCCCAATGCACTGTGCTTGAAACGAGGAAAAACTGACACTCTGACTTCCCATATGAGAGTGGAATATGTGATTCACAGTCCTTCTGCAGCATTAATCAAGCCCTGTTTACATGGAAAGAAGCCAAAAGAGCCAGAGCCAAAGAGGTGTGTTTGGAAAGCTGGGTGATGATGTCATCTGGGCAGAGCAGCCCCAACAAGCCACTGAGCTGGCTTAGGTGCCTTGTATTCAGCCGTGGAGAAAATCCCAGTTAAGTGTTAGAGGAACACTATGGTGTTTGGCCACGTTCTTGGGATTTACATGGCTGTATTATGGTTTGTTTATTAAATAGTGTAACATCATCATTTGTTAGCATCTCAAGTGAGAAACTGCCTGATCTACTGGTAACATAGCAAGAAGAGAGTTCTAAACCCTTGCAGGAAAAGTGCTTACATACACAGACACACACTCAAAACATAATGGATAAAATACTGTTGGTCCTAGCAAGAAGGTGCTTTGTTAGTCATTTCCTTCTTTTGAGATATGTGTTAGGATGAGCCACACACTCATCCTAAGACAGAATTACTTTTACTGTACCACCAAAGAATTTCAGAGGGCACTTCTTCAGGATTGAGAGCTCTCTGAATTTACTGTGACACTCAGGCATTACAAATAGACTACCATTGCTCGTGGCATCTTCTGAGGAGGTTTAACCAAAAATGATACTGAATATGATGGTTGAGGAATACTTATGCTTTTCATTACTTGGCATCACTGTTTTGAAACAACTCAAAAATAAGTAGATACTTCCTTTCCAGTGGAGAGGTCAGACTTCTTTAAAGATGAGTGAAGAGAACTCTGGTCTTGGATTGATTGATGTGCTACCTTGCCTGTGCAGCTCCAGCCCCTGATGATTATTAGGAGCCTACCATAAAGTCTGTCCTTAGGGTACTAGAGGACCCCACTGTGGGTCAAGCTGAGTTAGGTGTTGCGGCCGCAGTGGTGGATGCGATGGTCATGGTTCTTGTCTTAATGCAATTTAGTGATCTCAATCACTCTATATGGCAGAGTTTCTCTGAGAAACACAGTGGTATTTAGCCATTTTAGTGTAATCCTACACTGTCTGAATTATAGGCATTGCTTTTTTTTTTAGGAGGTTCCTGAGATAGCTATTTTGGATGAAAATCAAATACAAGATAGAGATTTTGTCCATTTTTAAAGGACACATAAAATGATCAAAATGAAAGATTTTTTAAAAAGTAAGCAACACAAACAAAGAAACAAACAAACACTCTCATAAAAGGTCAGATTAATCTATAAATGGACAAATAGTTCTTGGATAATGAGTTAATTTTATTCTATGTTTTATATAAGATTTAGGATATCTTATGTAAAGTGAACAACAGAGGTATTTGAACTTTTTGTTTGGCCAATAACTCAGTCCAGAGGAGAATTTCATTGCTTTTATCTAAAGGCGTATATAAAGAGTTCAGCAGGTTCCTCATGGTGCTGTAGGGGCTACACTGGGATAGTCAGTAGAGGAAGAACTTGAATAAAATAATGATAGAGTCTGCAAGACTTATGGGAGTACACATGTCCTTATAAGATAATTCTTGGAGAAAAGTTTGCTTTCAGGGTTAGACAAATGACAAGGCAGGCCTGAAATAACCTGACTTCTTGGAGGCAGAGATTCTACTTTCTGATAGGAACTGACACAACACTTAATCTTCTGAGGCAGAAAAAATGGAGTTTCATCCAATTTAGGAGACTTACAGGACGCATCTTTAAAACTAAGGCCCTGTCCCCTTCGGCTTTAGATGTCAACCTGTGGTAGCTTTGGGCTCTGTTTTGGTCTCCCCAAGCCAGGATTTGATCTTGACTTCTTCTATGTATTATAAAATTTCCTAGTATTACATGCTTCTCCACCCAACTCCCCAGTTACACAGCATAGCAATTTAGCACAATTCCTTTAACAGAAAAAGTGGGCAGTTTCCCTATACCTTGAAAATGTATTTGCCAGCTACCTACCCAAGAGGTATCTGGCATTTTGGTGGAGAAAGTCATGATTGGCTCAAGGAACTTGACCATAAACCTGCTTTGTAAATACCATATCATTATATGAAAAAAAAAATTTCCTATTGCTTTCTTCTGTCAGAGAGAATCGATTGCAAGCCAGTGTAGATTGAGGAAAGTTGTGAACTGTGGTTGCTAACCACTCAAGCCTCAAACACTTTTTTTTTCATTTGTTTCAAGTAGTATATATTTCATTCTTCCCTTATTAACATTAAAATGTGTCTACATTGTGTAAATTGTAGTTTGGTAATTAATTAGCCACATAAATTAATGGATGAAGGTGATAAAACCACTAACAATTAAGACTCAAAGAGCAACTTTTTGGCATCTGTGTGTGCAAAATTAAAGGGAAAATTGCTAAACATTTTTCACTTTGGTCTACAGTAGGCATGGTCATATAACATTTTTTAAGGAAAATATTTTCATTTTTGGAACAACTAGTAATATGACTACAGTCAGCAGTAAGACATGCTAAATTCATATGTATAATTGTAAATGAAGGGGGAAGAGCTCTCTTTCTTAGACATAACTATGGAGTAGGCAGCTTGCTTAACTTTGAAATCCTTTTATTGTCACAGGGAACTGTTTGAATGACCATTATGGAGACTTTCAAATTGAGCCATGTGACTTCTTCAAAGAGTTGTATGAATGGTGCATGTTTTAAATCATTCACTCTTAAGATGCTGGCCTCACATAGTTGGAACAAAGCAATGGTTTTTGTGATGCTCTTGGTGTTGCTCAGTTTGGCAATCTACAAAAGATTTGCAAATTCAAAATAATACTGAATGGAGTTAGAATTTCCCAAAATATCACCTCTGCTGGTAATTGCCTGTCCCACTCTTCCCCTTGACCAGATATCCACAGGCCCTCCTGTTGGTTCTTACATTGCCGAGCAGAGGCAGAGGGTATTTGCGGGCAGCAAAGGAGGCGTTCCCACACCCAGCCACAAACTGCTATGAGAACTTAACCCAAATTCCTCTCTACACATGGTTCTTACTATCTGACTTGGGTTAGCTTACAAGTGCCCCATGTTGGGGAAGATGACAATAGGCAGGGCTTGGGGTCAACTTTTGACCCCATAGTCCTGTAGAGTGAGGGTGCCAATATTATTAATTGACCAAAAGCCTCAAATTGACCAACGAGAAACAAAATGGTTAGGTGTAACAGATACTTGTGATTTGAACAGTCAAGGGAGAAGTCATCTGCCCTCTGAGGTTTGGATAGTTCTCGGATTCAGCTTTTCTCACAGTTATCAGAAACCACACGTAAAGCACGAAGTAGTCCAGTTCTTTTCTTCTGGTGTGGGTGGCAGGAGCAGACTGTGGTTAAGGTCTAGAGGGAGTTGTGTCTCATTCAACTGTGTAGGCTTTCCCTATTTTCCTTTTTTGTGTCCTTTTGTCTTAGGGGTGGGGGTACTGTCCCCATAATGCTTATTATAGCATTTGAATCAGGCTGACTCTGCCTTGACATTTCCAGAATATTAAGATGCAGGAACAGGTAGAAAAGGGAGGCTGCCTTTTAGAGGGCGGTGGCTTTTGTAGACTGTAAATCACTTCACAAATACAGCAGAAAAGCAGATGCAGGAAGCCTGTACTGGAGAGCCATTCATTTGAAAATTATAGGTCAGAGGGTCAATTTCTTGGAGTTTTTTTTCTTATGGATCCTCTAAATGTAAATTTAGGATGCTGATTTGGATGATTCTTTCATATCAAGCAGAGCTTCTTTTACCTATATAGCGTTCTAGGAAAGTTTCCCAAATGAATGGAGAAGCAATGAATGGAACAGAGAGAAGAAACACAGGACTTAAGATGAACATATGGCATGTTCATCTTTTCAGCATTTTTATGTAAATTTTAAAGTCATGTTATTAAGGTCACAGAATATCCTATGGGGACTTTTTATTGTAATTATTCAGATCCATAGATTGATTAATAAGAGGAGAAATGACATTGGTGTAACACCAAGTCTTCTACTTCTTGAATGTGTTATATTCACCCATTTATCTAAGCCTTTAAAACATTATATCCTAAGAACCCTGAAACACCAATACAAATGGACCTATGCACTCCAATGTTCATAGCAACACAATTGACAATAGCCAGGTGCTGGAAGCAACCTAGGTGCCCAACAGTAAATGAATGGATCAAAAAACTATGGTACATTTACACAGTGGAATTCTATGCAGCAGAAAGAAAGAAGGAGCTCCTACCCTTTGTGACAGCATGGATGGGACTGGAAAGCATTATGCTGAGCAAAATATGCCAGGCAATGAAAGACAAATACCATATGATCTCACCTTTAACAGAAACCTAAACAACAAAACAAACAAACAAGCAAAATGTAACCAAAGACACTGAAATAGAGAACAGGCTGACAGAGACCAGAGGGGCGAGGGGAGGGAATTTCAGGGGAAAAGGGGAAGGGTTTACAGGAACAAATACATAGGACACATGGACAAAAACAAGGCGGGGTGGAAATGGGAGGGAGGTGGGGAGGGCTGGGGGGTGGGCTGGGATGGGAGTAAAAGGCAGAAAACTGTACTTGAACAATTAAAATAAAAAATATATAGTATTTTCAACTATGATATATAGTATAGGTAATAAATATATATTAGATTTATATATTAGATTTATTCCTAGGTATTTTGTATTTTTGTGCTATTACAAATAGTGTCTTTAAGAGTTTAATTTCCTAATCATTTGGGTTTTTTTTGGCTTAAAGAAATACAAATGATTTTGTGTATTAATTCGGTCTACTGACCTCTAGCAATTCTGCCATATTAGCAATTCTAATAATTTACTTGCAGATTGTTTTCAATTTTCTACACACCAAGTCTTATTATCTGTAATAAAGGACATTTTAAACATTTCCTTCTAATCATCATACCTTTATTTATTTTCCTTGCCTTATTGCATTGGTTAAAATATTCAGTACTAGATGTAATAAAACTAGTAATAGTGGGCACTTTCATCTTAAAAGGAAAGATTCTAGTTTTCCTCTACTCTGTTTTTTTTTGTAGAAATTATCAGATTGAGAAAGTTTCACTCCATCCTTATTTTACTAAGAGATTTTAATTATGAATGGATTTTGGCTTTTATGAGACATTTTCTCCTTTTCTTCTGAAAAATGGAGAATTACAGTGGTTAACTCGTTGAGTGTTAAACCAATTTTGCAATCTTAAAATTAACCCTACTTGATCGTAATGTATTATTTTTCTCAAAATAGCTACAGATTTTCCTTGCTAGTATTCTGTTTGGGATGTTTATATCTTGGCCATAAGTAGATTTCCCTTCTTGTAATGTCCTGGCTATGCTTTGGTTCCAGTGTGTTATGCTGACAAAATGAGTCTGGGAACGTTTCCTCTTCTATTTTCTTGCAATTTCAGTAAATTGACTTTATTTCTTCCTTTTGAGGTGCTTTCTGGGCCTGGCATTTCTCAAATTACAGATTCTGTTTCTGCAATGGGACATTCACATTTTCTGTTCCTTTTTTTTGTCAGTTTTGCAAAGTTGTATTTTTTTAGGGATTTATTTTACCTAGATTTTCAAATTTTAGTGGCATAAAATTATTCATATCCTTTGTAGAATCTGTAATGACCCATCCTTTTTGGGTTCATAATACATTTTTAGGACTTCTCTCTTTTTCTCTTGATCACTTTGCCATTTTTTGAATTTATTAGTCTTTTCAAAGAACTAAATTTTGATTTTGTTGATTTTTTCTATTATATGTTTGTTTCTATTTCATTACTCTTTTCTGTTATTTTTATTATTTTTATTCTATGTTTTTTGAATTTTATTTGCCTTTATTTTTCTAATTTCTTGATCTTTTCAGCTCTATACTCTCTTCTAATATATTTATTTAAGTTTATAAATTTTTCATAAACACAAGCTTTGGTTTTATCCCAAAATATAGTATTTTCTAATTTCTATTGTTATTTATTTTTAAGTATAAGTTATACTTCTGAATTTCAAATGATTGTGCATTTTCTGTTAATATATAAGGATTGTTTTGTTATTGATTTCCAGCCTAACTAGGTTATGATAAGAATATGAGGTCTATCCAGAAAGTATCTGGCCACTTGCTATTAAAAACAGAGACATTTATTGAAGAAGCTACGAGACCCAAGAAACACTGTACATAGGGCAATGGCACCTCAGTCCAATTCAAAGTAGGCACCTTGAAACCTTACATAGTTCTCCCAGTGCTCTTCCATTGTTCAAAACACTGCAAAATTCCTTGTGGGAATTGTCATCAGCTGTCCTGTCATATTTTCCTGAATCTCATGGACAGACTGAAATCTTTTCCTTTTTAAAAGTGGGTTGAGTTTTGGGAAAAGCCAGAAGTTGCAGGGTGCTAAATCTGGTTTGAGTCAAGTCAGTAGCAACTACAGCATGATGTTCCTTCTTTGGTAGTAGAAGCCATGGAATGAATTTTGCCATGACATGTTTCATGATAGGATCTTGGGTCAAAATCTCGAACACAGTTGTTTTTGGAATCCTCAGATGAGCTTCTAGTTCTTGCACTGTCAGTTGGTAATCTTAGCCGATGGTAGCCCATACACATTCAACGTTTCTAGGTATTTGCTTGTTGCAGGCCTTGCAGAACATGGAGCACTTTCAATAGATTCTCAACCATCTTTGAAGTATTTATGCCATACTTTTATTTGAGCTGTACTCATTGCATCATCTATGAAAACCTTTGGAATCATCTGAACAGTTTCCGTGGAGGAATGTTCAAGCTTTATGCAAAATTTGATGCGATTTGTTGCTCTATTTGTTCAGCCATTTTGAATGTGATAACTGTACAGTACACATGCTCAATCAATGGCATCCACCACCCCACTGACTAGTATAGTGAAGTCATCATTGTTTGAGCATGCCCATTCAAGTCCACTCTCCTTGACTGGTTTTGCCGATGTCCTGCAAATTGTTCTCTTTATATTAACAATGGCTGGACTTTTTCCAGACAGACCTCACATACATTCAGCATAATTTTAAGCTATCACAATTAATCAAGACTTGCTTTATAGTAGAGCATATGATCAGTTTTAGAAAAAGTTCAATATGTGCTGGAAAAGATAGTATATTTGCAGTTGTGGGGTATAGTGTTCTCTGTAGGTTCAATGGAACAAGTTTACAAATTATGTTGTTCAAATCTGTATGCTTATTGATTTTTTATCTGCTTTTTCTGTCAGTTACTGAGAACATTTCTTAACATCTCTTACAATTTTTAGGAGTTGTCTAACTATCATTGCAGTTAGACAATAAAAATCTGCCAATTTTTATTTGTTCTAAAATAATAATTAGAAATTTATTTCCACCTCTACTGGATAACAGTACATCAGAAGCAATATACCAAACTCAAGCTGTGCAGATTTATCATTATGAAGATTTCTTTAACTATATAAAACTAATAGGCCTAAAACTGGGTTAATTTTAAAATCATCATATTGTATGATATCATAACATCATCTTGATAGAAGTGAATATGTACTTCATTGGCATAGAAAGAATAATCTCAAGTGTGTTACTCATATATTCTCCAGGTTCTAACTGACAATCTGCTTGTGTTCTACATGTGAGTTCCAACTAAAAATCAATGTATAAATATTTATTGATCATTCTTTATGTGCTCAGCACTCATCTGGGTACTAGGGGATATGGAGGCTGGTAACTCAATTCTCAAGCAGCTTTCAACATACTGTGGATCTAAGGTGTGAAATTGTACCTACACGTGTAACAACGGACTGATATGTCTTGTATTGTACAATATGGGAGCCATCAGCTAGCTACCTGTGGCTACTGAGTCCTTAAAAAACTGGCTACCTTGCATTGAAATCTACTATAAATGTAAAATACACAGCAGATTTTGAGTATTTAATAGAAAAAACAAATGTAAAATGTCTCATTAACCAATTTTTATTTTTATTACAGAATTTTGCTAAGAAGTCAGAGGCAGATAAACAGTGACTTTGATGATTAGTCATCTAGTGTTGAATTGGAGTTTCTTAAATAATCTCAACCATTTGAATAATGTTATATTCCCCTGAATCACATCAGCTCTTTCAACTTTCTTTCTTTGTATAGGTGGTTCCCTGTTTATAGAATATTTTTTTCATACTTATATTTGGTGAGTCCCTTTTCTCCTTTAAAATTAATCTTTTTGGTCACTTCTTCTCCAAAGACTGTTCTACCACTTCCCCCTGTTTGAAAGGAATATTCCTCCCACGGCATTTTGTATCAGTACTTCTCACTCTATATTGTAAAAAATTGTTTATCTTCTTTCTTCATCACAAGATTGTAAGCTCCATGACTTATTTATATGTGTTTATATCTCCTGTAGCTGGCATATGTCTGGTATATTAGAGGCGGTCAATAAATTGCTGAGTGAATGAACACTTTGTGGTTCACAATGTGTCTTAAACTCTGTGAATTCGTATTATTAGCTCAAGAAGGATCAAGAAATCAAAAGTTCTGCTCATCCCTCACCAGGTGGCTGAGTTGGTTGGAGCATCACCCTGTACACCAAAATGTTGCAGAGTCAGTCCCCAGTCAGGGTACTTATGGGAGGCAACAGATCAATGCTTCTCTCTCCTATCCATGTTTCTGTCTCTCACTCCCTCTTCCTCTGCCTCTACAACCAATAAACATTTTTTTAAAAAAGTTCTGCTTAGTCTGCTAGCTCTGTAACTCTAAACTCAGTTTCCCTCTTCTCTGAAAAAGATTATTTCTATTTACTTCATACCTTGTTATGAAGATTAAGTAAAGCAATTCAGGTAAAGCATTTTGCATGGTGTCTACCTGGCACATAATAACAACTCAAAAATATTAACTAGTATTTTTAATGAAGAAAGAAGCCCCTCTTTCCATGATGTCTTCTTAACATTTCTACTTTCTTACCTGAAAATTTTAGATATTTTTGTATAAATAGCTGTCTAGAATAGAGTGGGATTATAGTAAATGCCACAAAGTAATTGTTTTTTTCTTTCTTCTACTTAAATTTGTAAAATCTGCTCATCCTTGTTCCCAGTTCACGTTAAATACTTGTAAAGCTTTCAGATCACTCTTGAATTTCTGTGGCACTTTGGGCTAACATCATCACTTGGTACTGAGCATATACTACCTTTATCTCAGATAATCATTCATCACTTCTTGGGTGGCTGTTCTACATATTAGGTTCAAAGGCTCCATGTGGGCTGTTCTTACATCTCCTACTTCATTGTATCTTCAATGACATAACTTTTTGCTTACAGTGAATTCAGTGAATATTTGTTGATGGATTAATTATCTAGGCCGAAGTAAGCTATAGTCTGATGAAGATCAACCACTAATTGATTCATAATAATTAAATACATAAGTACTAATGCTTTTATATTGTCACTTTCATGGATTAATAAATTTACATTCATTCAATTGATATATATCATGAAAACCATATATAAGTGGATTTTTTAAATTATATTTTATTGATTATGCTATTACAGTTGTCCCAATTTTCCCCCCTTTGACTATGTCTACCCGGCATACCCCACTCCCTCAGTCAATCCACACAACATTGTTTATGTCCATGGGTCAGGCATATAAAGTTCTTTGGCTACTCCATGCCCTATACTGTACTTTACATCCCCATGGCTATTCTGTGACTACCTATTTGTACTTCTTAATCCTCTCACTTCTTCACCCATTCCCCCACACCTCCCTCCCATCTTGCAACCATCAAAAAATGCTCTCTGTTTCCATGATTCTGTCTCTGTTCTTCTTGTTTGCTTAGTTTGTTTTTTAGATTCAATTGCAAATAAATATGTACTTTTTGCAATTTTTTGTTCATAGTTTTGATCTTCTTCTTTTTTTAGACAAGTCCCTTTAACATTTCATATAATAATGGTTTGGTAATGATGAACTCCTTTAGTTTTTTTTCTTGTCTGGGAAGCTCTTTATCTGCCCTTTGATTTTAAATGATATCTTTGATGGATAGAGTAATCTCGGCTGTAGGTCCCTGCTTTTCATGACTTTGACTATGTCTTGAAGTTTTCTTTCATTATTTTTTTAATTAGATTTCCAATTTCTTGCTCTTTCTGTTTTCCTCTTGGCACCTGTATGATGTGAATGTTGGAATGCCTGACATTGTCCCAGAGGCTGCTTACACTATACATGTTTTTTTGGATTCTTTTTCTTTCTCGCTGTTCTGATTGGTTTTTTTTTTTTTTTGCTTCCTTATGTTCCATATCATTGATTTGATTCTTGTCTTCATACACTCTACTGTTGTTTCCCTATACATTTTTCTTTATTTCAATTAGTGTATCCTTTATTTCTGACCAGATCTTTTTTATGCTGTTGAGGTCCTCAATAAGTGCCTTAAGCATCCTTATAACCAGTGTTTTGAACTCTGTATCTGATAGACTGCTTATTTCCATTTTGTTTAGTTCTTTTTCTGGAGTTTTGATCTGTGCTTTCAATTGTGCCATATTTCTTTGTCTCCTCCTTTTGGCTGACTCCCTGTGTTTGTTTCTATGTATTAGGTAGAGCTGCTATGACTTTCTGTCTTGGTAGAGTGGCCTAATGTAGTAGGTTTCCTGTAGAATCCAGTGGCACAGCCTCCCCTATCATCCATGCTTGACATTTGAGGTGTGCTCTTCGTGTAGGCTGAGTATACCCTCCTTTGATTGCTGTTGGCAGATCAACAGGAGGGATTTACCCAGGCCAGTCAGTTACAAGGACTGGTTGTGACCACTCATCACCAACCACTGCCCTCCATGGAAGATCAGCTGTGCAGCAGCAGGATGGTGGTGCTCTGACATGGTCTGCAGCTGTCCACTGGGTGTGTAGGCTCTGGGGTTTTCTGGATTGTGTAGGCCAAAGTCAGCACCCACTTGTGTTCTGCTTTGGACCACCCTGCATGAACTATAAAGCAATCTGAGATGGCTGCTACTTGTACTGGGCTTGGAGATTCCCAGGTGAAGCCAAACTATGATTCTAGGCCAAGCCTGGGGCCACTTAGAAAGAGATGGGGAGGGTTGGGGGTTCACTGAGGCTAGTTTTAGTTTTCTGTTTGAGAGGATTTAGGAGTTGTGAAGCATGAGCCAAGACCAGCCATTCATACAGAAAAGTCACTGTTAACAGTTTGGATGGGCCAATAAGTTGGGTGGAACAGAGCCTCAGGGGATCTCCAGGGTGGGGCAAATAGTGTTAGTCAGGGTGTTACTCAGATGTGGCACCCACCTGCAGGCCCTGTGGCTCTGTGGTGGGAGGGTTCAGAAAAGGGACAATGGCCTCTGCCTGTCTTTCTCTCTGGGAGAAAGCTGTCCCCTAGTTCTCACCTTGATGCCAGACACTTCATTTCCTTCCCATATGCCTCTGCTGCCTTTCAAGCTGCTACCATGGTGCTGGAGCTCAGAGGGAGTGAGTCTGAGTAAGTCCGTATGGTTACTTTAAGGGGAGGTGCTTGGGATTCCAGAAATTTATTCCACCAACTCAGTCTCTACTGTTTTTTGCAGCCAGAAGTTATGAATACTTATTTTTCTGGCACTGAAACCCTGGGCTGGGAGGCCTGGTGTAGGGATGGGACTCCTCACTCTTGAGATATCCCTCCCAAATTTTTATCCCACACATGTGAATGTAAGACCAGCATGATTCCTCGTCTCCTCCACCCTTTCTACCAGTCTGGATGAATGTGGTTTCTTTAATTTTGTAGTTGTCAGATTTTTCACTCAACTCAATTTCTGATGGTTCTGAGTGGTGGTGGTTCTATATTTCGGTTGTAATTTTGATGTGGTCATGCATGTTGACAAGTGGTGTTTACCCACATCACCATCTTGACTGGAAGTTTCCATAAGTAGAATTTTGCAAGTAGTATCTTCTCTAAACCATTCTCTATGTTAGTACTTAATAAATACACATTGAGTATCCTGGGTTAAAATAGGACTTTTATTTTAAAAGTACAAATGTCATTGAAAACCACCCAAAGTTGATTAAATTATATTTTGCAATAATCCATACTAAGTGTCTTTTCTTAGCATAGTGTTCATCTTTGGAGATACCAGTGGGCGTGTGGCTTTATGCAGGTGAGGCTGAAAAGCCCTGCATGGTTCCCAGTTGTTGTTTCCACCCTGTGCCCATGTGAGGACTTGCTTTTGGTTTGTGGTTTTAACCCAAGAGCATAGAGACTGTGGTTCTTTCTTTTATGGCCTGAATAATCTGTTAGCTCTAAATAGTCATGTCATCTTCAATTGCTGTTTCTTAACTTGGCCAGCCAGTTGCTTCTACTGTTTTCTTTCAGCCACATGGCTTGCGATTATAAGCAGTGTCCTTGAGACCTCTTTTAAAAGAAATTTAGTCTGAATAAAATTTAGTGAATGCCTATGATGTGCCAGGTTATTGTATAAAATATATTTCATTGCTCCCCTCTTCCAAAGATAAGCAAGCTAAGGCTCAAAGAGCCTGAGTGACTTCTGCAAAACAGCTAACCTAGAAAGTAGAGGAGCCGGGATTCACATTCAAGCTCTCTGAATCCCTCATTTTCTGTCCCTTCCAAGGAGTAACCCTGACCCCCACTGTCAGTGGCAGTTCCACTTTAGTTTCATATGAGTAAAACATTAAAAAAGCACATTATTTATACAGATATGACTTTTATTTGATGGCTTCTAATCAGTGACCAAGTCCAGAATTTGACTTCTTCCCTGCCTCTCCTCTGCAGTGCATTCCAACTCTATATGCTATAGCTTTATTTTAGACTCTCATCATTTATTATCTGGAACACTGTGATGGTCTCAGTCACGTCTTCCACCCAGCACTAGGGGGGTCATTTACTAATATCTATCAGATCATTTTTGTCCCCCAACTTAAAACCCTTTAATGACTGTCTGTTGACTGCTGGAAGAAGTCTCTCTAGGTTTCTTAGTGCAGCACACCAGGCAAGCCCTTCACAGTCTCTCTCATCTTGTCTTTGCTACGATCTCTTTCATACTGTAAATACCACCAGGATCTACCCAATATGCAGTTTCATATCTCTGGGTCATTACTTACCCTCTCACTTTGTTTGGTGATCCCTACTCAACCCTCAAGATCCATTTCAAGTGTCACCATTTTGAAATAGTTTTCTAATACCCCTGTGTGGGTTAACTGCTCCTTCCTCTGTGCCTCTACTACATTCTGTTTTGAATTCTGTTAAAGCACCCATGATATTTATGGATAGTTTATTTTTCACTGTAAATATTGCTTGGGCTTCAATCTTCATTTTTAAAAAAGATTTTATTTATTTATTTTTGGAGAGAGGGGAAGGGAGGGAGAAAGAGAGGGAGAGAAACATCAATGTGTGGTTGCCTCTCACGTGGCCCCCACCAATGTGTGGGACCTGGCCCACAACCCAGGCATGTGTCCTGGACTGGGAATTGAACTGGTGACCCTTTGGTTTGCAGGTATGTGCAAAATCCACTGAGCTACACCAGCCAGGGTGGCTTTAATATTCTGGAGAGCACAAATGATGTCCCACATGTCATTGTGTGGTGATGCCCAGCAGAATACCTGCACATTAGCTTTTAATAAATGTTTGCTGAAATATATAATTAACTTTCTCAAAAGATTTTATAAACTCAGAATACAGTTATTCCCATTTCAGAAAAAAATGCTTATTGGTGAGATAAGACAAAGTAAACACAAAGAAAAAATAATCTTATCACATATTTGGTATTTTGAAATTTGGCATTTTAAATTTTCTCTGTGTTGACAGAGGAGAAAGTGAAAAAAGATGGGAGTTGGGTGAAGGTTAACCAGCAAGGGCTAAAATGTTCTAAAGGACTGAGTTCAAGGGGAGGGAGAGATGATTAATAACAAGGAAAAGGTCTGATTGGGCAATGATTGAATTTAACACAAGGGTCATGTAATAAAAAAATAGTTTATTTCAATTTTGATCATTTCTATTACATGATAAGAGAATACAAAGCTACCAGTGTTAGTCTCGGCCTGAGAAATTTCATGGTGTGGATTAGGAAGAGTGAAGGGATATGTGTGGAAGAGAGGAAGACACTAGAATATCAAGGTTGTCCAGGGACTTTCTTCTTAGCTAGGTTTTTACAAAGTAAGAATGAAAACAAATCTAAAAATACCTCCAAACCCCTCTTTTCTGATCTGATCAATGTTTTAGTTAATTTACTAATTATTTATTTCATAGGAAATCCAGTAACGTTTCCACTGCTTTCTAGGCTTTCATCTGCTGCATTTGGCTTTCATGAAATATCCTACAAATTCACCACAATTAACTTAATTAATTGTATTTTATGACTTTGGGTCAGAATGCCAGAATTTCTGTGCCAGTTTCATTGTACTCATTGAAACCTCAAGAGTATCTTTCAGATATTGGCTTTCAGACCTTTCTTTTTGAATACGTTGCTATTTACTTACTATGTGCCAAAGCCACCATGTCAATGTAATTGAAAACAAGCAAGAAAGAGACTGGATGGCTCAGATGAATGGAAATGTGATACAGACCCTTCCACCCACAACCCATTGGCTGGAATCCAGGCGAGGCTGATGGGGACTAAAAGTAATTACCATCTGATGGCTGGACAATGGTCTGTGTGAAATGAGCTGGTTATCTCAAGTCTAGTTCCTCATGGACAGGTGTTCATATTGCAGTTTCCACCTTCAGTGACAGCAGCCCAGGGACTGAGTGAGTCAGAGAGACCAAAACTCACTTCTCTCTCATTTGAGATTGGATGCCTATTTGCAATACAAGAAAACTTCTGGCTCCTGCCTTCAGCTTTTTAATAGATAAGCTCAGAACGCAAATGTGAATGTCTAATCAAGTTTTTTTTTTTCCATGAGTGTAAAAGTTATTTGTAAAACAAGGACAAATGTTAGGCATTTTTCATTTGTCTATTTAATTAAAATTTATGCTATATTACCAAAGGAAAATGCAATATTGGGAAAATGAGAACAATATGATTTTTTAGCACTATAATAATGTTCCCTGAGCCCTTGAAATTCCAGTCTTGCTTTATAAACCACTGAGGAATCATAATAATAACTCATTCCCCACATCTGGTATTAAAGTCATAGGAAACAAGCAAATTCAGTATCAATATTATTATCCATTCTGCCAAAGCTGAAGATTATTTCCCCCATTCATTTAAGCAAAAGATTTTCCAAACTTTATAAATATTGTTATGTCTCTCAAATGCATTACCTCACAGGTCTCTTCTGAAAGGTATCCAAATTCTACATTAAGGCACTTGTGGGAAAAGTAGAAAAAATAAATGGTTTACTTTAAATGGGATTTGGAAAGGGTATGATTACGGTCTGAAATGTATCGCACTGACATAGTAAAACTGAACTTCCTAATGGATTCTTAAATTTTGAGTAAGCAAGCACTAAATCCATTTATTGAACTCCTTTCTGTAGGTCTAGAACTTACCATAAATACATGTATATTTTTCCCCGATGGACTTTCTACAGTGAAGGACGTCATACATTAGTTGTGAGGGCTGTGCTTAAAGAATGCTGAGGGCATAGAACTGAGTACGGAACTTACGGGGAAGGAGAGAGCCAAAATATTTTCTGAGTGAACAGTTAAGTATGTGAATAGAGAGAAATTTGCTCTGCCACATAAAGAAGAATTTCTAAAATATGCACAGCAAAATGTCTTTCAACAGACTTACAAATGGATGCCGTCTCTACCTGCAGTGTCTCTATGTCATCAGGTAACCAGAGCTGAAATGTGTCCAGAAACACATTAGATCTTGCACCTCGGTGGTGCCAGGCAGAAAAATACACAGAAGGACACACAATGGCAAAATTCAAACATGAATAGAGCGCTGGATTTTCATTGTTTGCTCACAATACCTCTTGGGTGGAAGGAAGGAAATAGGCTGTATTGCCTAATATCTCAAAATGCCCCAGAGAAAGAAAAACAGACAGATCCCCATTTTGGTTGGTGCACTAGCTCATGTGGCCAGCAGTTCTTGGTGATAAGTTTGTTAAGGGTTATTTTGCAGATCCTGCTCCAATTCTAAAGCCATAAAGCATCCATGTAGTCAATGAGTCTGTCTAGCCGTGAGGGACACAGGGTATGATTTACAATCTCTGCCAAGGAGACATCTAGATGGGAAAGTCTGCTAATGCACTGCATATGAAAGAAATCCTAGGATGGAAGAATCGTGACAAGCTATTGTTTCTCTGCTTGATTAGTTAAATAGAAAAATAATATTTTTGAGCTTGTAAATGTTATATTTGTGCTCTTGGCACAGAATCTAATAGGGGTAAATTTACGTTTTGGCATTTGGTCAATAAGAGCAATAAAACCAGAGCTTTAAGATAAAGGAGAGTAGAAGTCCTGTAACCTAAAAGCATGCAGACATGCAGATAAAGGCTAACTGATACGAAGAAAGTAAAATGCTGCCTTAGAAGGCGTCTACTCTCAGAACTTGATGACAGACCAAAACAAGACCATGTGTGAAGGTCATTCAGTACTCGTTACATGTTTTTTCCAATGTTATATTATAGTCAGTTATATTTTTATCCGTATAGCAAAGTTTGTTGGCGTTCAAACAATAACCCCAATCCTAACTTTTAGTGTTTTTGCTTTTAATTTTCCTATTCTCTTCCCTGTGCAAGGGTTTTATATGACAGACAGAGGGACTAATTTGGTTTTGGTGTTTCTATAAGAGTTTTATTGCTTTAGGGGGTGAAATAATATGGGAAATATAAACAGGAGTGCTGATGTTTCTTTGACCCATAATTAAATTAACCATCTGAAAATAGGCACTGTATGCTAATATTGTCTTTATATTCATCTAAGCACATAGTTTTCGAGTGAATAATGTCTGCTGAATAATGTGCTAGGTGATAATATACACACATTAAGATGTATAATATATGCATACAGAACACATGTGCAGAACTTTTCTTGAATCCTGGTTCAGTTAAAATGTTAACCTCTTGTGAGGTAGAATAAAATACAGGAAATGATCCTCAGATGTCTATCTGATAGCAGCTCTTTCTAGAAATGAATTATGAATTCTTTTCTTACAACCAATAGAGGCTTTATTTGGTGAACTGTATGGCATTTCAGTCACCACAAATTCAAAAATAAGAAAAATGTTTTGCATACTATTTTATCTTGAGTCTGTTAAAAAATCATTAATGTCATTTTCAGAGTTTGTATCCTAATTAAATCTTAAGCAACTGAATTTTTAAAATGTTGAAAGGCTCCATGGGGAACGTGATATGAATGTTTTGAACTACATGTGCACTACTAAGTACTGATGTAAGGATAACCAAGACAGGTGAGCAATCAGAACGTGTGTGATATGGATGTGTGTGGTTATCTAGAGGATACTGGTTTATGGGCACTAAAAGAAACACCATTAATTTGATGGCAGACCCCAGAAAAATCAATTGGCTCTACTATTCCACCTACTAAAACAAATCTATTTGATTTACTCACTTTGTTCTGTCATTTCCATTCTCAGAAGAATCCTGCTTTTTTCACTGCTTTGGGGTTGATACTTTGAAGAGGAAAAATGAATGAGTCAGTGCCCTGATCACTCTTAGGCAAAAGTCAAATTGAGCTCTTCTGAAGAAAGACATTGTATGATTTTCAAGATGAGTAAGAGTCTTGAATCTTTTATTTAAATTAACTTTCTTTTATATATATCCTCAACAGTATCATACTTTTTACACACAACCTACATGTTTCCAGCTTGAATTTGATTACTTCAATTTATGGACATTTATGAAAAGTGGGAGATCCTGGAATGAGAGGCACTACAGTTTCTTCATCTCCCACAGGACGGGCTTCCTAAAATGTAAGCATAAACTTCACGCCCTCCTTGTAGATCTTGGGTGCTCTGACCTGGGATGCAGCCCTAAAACTTTCATATAGCTGAGGTGCACACATTGCTTTGACCATGTTTCATGACTTTTGGAGGAACCCTCAAATTGATTTTAAATTGATAGGACAGGTCAGAGAAATGCATACACTATCTGAGAAAACCCCTGAAGTGTGCTTGGTGACCTTTCAAATACTTTCGAACTTAGATGGGAAAAACTTCTCATTTATATGTATTGCAAAAGTGGTATCACAACCATATAAATATTGCTAGCTATAACACTTTTGGGAGATTATATCACCTTTTTGGTATAGTCAGGAAAGAAACATAGAAGTATGTACTAAAAACACTGACCTTTTTATAACCTCACAAAAATAGTGGTCTATTTCAGGCTGGAAAAATTAGAATGATATAGTTTCCATCTGCCTTAAAAATCTATCTATCTATCTATCTATCTATCTATCTATCTATCTATCTATCTAAATTTTTAGGTTTAATTGGTAAAACAAATTCTCTTTCCCTGACCCACTTCTTGACTTTCATTCACTTTCCACATGACCCCCACTGTTTTTAGACTAGAAAAAATGAGACTTCTTTAATCCACCCAAATCTGCTTTATGGAGGTGAAGAATCTTAGGGATTCTTGATAGATAAGCCGGAAGAGGCAGAGAGCAGGTCCTAAGGCCTGTCAGGGAAGGAGGGTGGGAGCGTGGGTATCAAGGGTGTCTGAGGGGCCATTTTCCATGTTCACCTTAGGCACACAGAACAGTGTGGGGCTGAAATTGGTCCTAGCCCCTGAAAACCAGAGAGTGCAGCTTCGAGGGGCACCTGAGTCATTCCCAAGTGACAGAGCAAGTAACCTACTTTCTTAAAAGTCTGATTTAATTGTTATTGTTTGGTCTTAAACATGCCTTAAGCTTGGACAACGGCTCAGTGATTCACCTGTTTGTACCTTCTTGTATCCTCCTGTCTCCTTTGTGTTTCACTTTACGCTCCCCACCCCCATTGGAGGAGACCCACTAGGATAAGAATCTAGCCTGGTGTTCATAAGCTCTTTTTCTATTGGTGCCAATCTTGAAAAACGAGAATCAGAAACTGCCAGATGAGAACCCAACGCCTTAGTGAGGAGAGATGAGGGAGAGGGGAGAGGAGAGAGCCAGATGAAACAGACACTGCTCAGATGTCCCCCATTTTTCCATATTCAGGAGGGGGCCTGTGGTGCGGAGCTGAAAAGGGTGGTATTGTGATTGGGAGGAAAAAACAGACAATACTTTCTCTATGAAAGCAGCTTTGTGGTTAGGTGTAATTTAAAAAGCAATCAAACAAATGAATTTACAGCGGAATTTTCAGCGGAATTTTCCCACCTTTAACAGTGTTTGGACAGACACAGAGAATGTAAATTGGCCAGCAGGCTGGAGTGGTAGCACTGAACTACAATTAGAGGTTGTAATAGTGTTAAATCAAAATATGGTGGGGGCCAGAAAAAATAATAGGAAATGTAATCACTCACTTCATCAGAAGATTACATAATAAATAAACTAAACAGGAAATGATTCGGGGCAATATCGTCAGAGCATGTCCCTTGAGTTCTGTATCTTATAAAAAACACAGTCATCCTATAAAGTTATAAAGTTTATTTTATATTGATTTATAACAATGGATAGTTTTACTCATATCACCTCAGGTTTAGCCACCACAAACTTGTTTATAAGCCAAGGGGTCCCAGTGCACCCCCACTAGCTTCCAGTCTTCCCAACATCAGTCCCCGAACCTCCCTCTAACTCCCTTCACTTTCCTTGATTCTATGCCAATTGACCATGAAGGCAACTGAAGGCAGTTAGTTGCCCATGAAACTGAAGTTTTCAAAGTCCAGTGAAGCCCCATAGCGGTTGTTGGCTACTCTGGCTGTTGGCTAAAATTTTCTCATCATGAATCTGCATCGTTTTCCAAAAGGGCCTCAGATTGAGGAAAATTGAACCAAGAATGCTAACCTTATTCTGTCTGGTCTGAGAAATTGCCACTGTTTTGATATACTAAGCTTTTTGAAAAATTTCAAAGTGGAACAGTCATGGTAATTTAGGGAAGTAAAAGGTTAATTTAAACATTTTTTTGATTGGTCCTTTTGTAATAAATCTATTTCATCGAATTTAAGATTTTAATTTATGAGGCTCTGTCCCCTTACTTTGATTTAGCTACACTTAGCAGTGTTAGATTTGTGGCAGCGGCTGATACATGGAATGATCTGGCTTTTTTGTATGCAGGTTGATGCAAAGTCTTTCTCTTCCTATTTGTGCATTGGGCTTCCCTGTTTATGGCTGTGGCATCCTAACAGTTCTTACATTAAAAATAAAATTATGTCTTATCTCTCAGCACCGAAAAGACGCATATTGCAATATTGACTGCATGGGCACATGCAGGTGGTAAACGACTTTAGAAAAAATAAAGGACTCCCCCCCCAATATGTAAAGGCTACCTGAAGCACAGTTCCAAATAACAGGCAAGATAATAATGTGTTATCATCCTGGGACGATTTTGCATTATGTTTCTGTTGCAATGGCAGATTGTGTTCTCATAGTTGGCTCTCCATTTGGGAGGACATTTGTATGTCAGAAGATTAATATAATGTCGACCAGTGACATTGCTTTCCTGTGCCTAAGTGTATTCACAAACCACATATAATTGAACAATACATTCTTTTACAGAACAGGTATCTTTCTAGATTGTATGAAGCAATAATTTGTTTTGCATTGTTTCCCCAGAGTAATTACTTCCTATGGTGACTATATTTTTCTGAAAGGCATTTTGAACAGTTTTGTACTTTGGCTTCATCTAAGGAGTGTGAGAGTTCACACAATTTGGGGATAATGTAGAAAGAGACTGGGACTGGAATTCAAAATACAAAAGGGCAGGAAGCCATACATCATCACACACAGTAACGCTATGACTTGGTGGTCTCAGCGAGGCCTCTGCAATGCTGAAAGCTGTAGCCAAAAATACTGCAAGAGCCTGAACTTAGAAACTGGCTGTAAACTTGACTTGAATGGCCCTCAGACACTTTGGCCTTTGTTTATAGAAGTCTTTGTTTTCCTCTGACAGTACCAGGAACCTAACATTTTCCTAGTCAAGTATATTTCTGTATTCATTGTCCCTGCAATGCCAGGTTAAGTTGACGGCTTGACAACTTGGCTCTGTGAATGAAAGATTCTTTATTGACGATCTTCCTTATCCTTTCTCTCTGCTTATTAAGTTGAATTCAATTCTATTTTTTTCTGGCCAACCCTGTCCAAGGCTACTCCCTCTAGGAAGTGTCAGAAGACTGAACTTGGTCTAGGCAACTATACTGAATTTTGTGGTGAGTCAGGAGTATTCCCTTAGGATGAGAGTTGCAGTGGTTTAGCTTAAGACAGTATTCATTGGTACCAATCCCAGCCCATCTGTCAGCTTGCTGTGTGACTTTTGGGTAAGTCATAACCTTTCTGTTTTTAGTTTCCTGAAAAGGGGAGATAAAGCCGCAGTGCTTTTCATCCATCTACCTCAGAGGAGTTTTGTGAAAGTTAGTTAATTAATTGTCAAGACGTCTGCATGTGGGATGTGTTAAGGGAATGTCAAATAATGGGTCAAACCAGGCAAAGGAGAGAAAAAGAGAGTGATTGTAGAATAATTGCTAATTTTTCAACATCTTCAAGTTTCTAGGGCAGTTGTCAGGTAAAAACCCCAACTTTGATTGCTCTGAAAAACCATTTAGACATCAGGAGAGTTATTTCTAGCTTCATTTCCTTCTGTAGGATGCTATGTAGAAGTCTGTTGGCTCAATAATTGGCTTTGAACCTAAGTAAAGTAGAACAAGCTTTGGAAGGGCTTTCACCTATAAATGTGAGCTTTGTTTGACCACATCTTTAAGGATATATTCAATCAGTATTTATGCAAAGGAAAGGATGAAATCATTTTCTTTGGGAGTCTGATTGTCTCTGGCCAGGCTAGTGAAGAGTGGAAGAATTGAAGGAGTTGGAACAATAAAAACTACTTCTTGAGTACTTTGTATACCCTAGGAACTTCACTTCCATTGTCTTATTTATCCAAAAAAGAAAACAATGAAGGGGAAAGATGGTTTCTGGGCCCTGATTCTGCTCTCACTGTAATTCCTTGGCAATCAACTTACACCTGTCTAAGATGAGAGCCATGGTTAGTGGCATGTCTGGTCATGGCCTTAAGAGACAAGAATGGTTCTTAAGCACTCACACCTGGGAACCACTTTGCCCATATTAGTGTCACACATTGAGCAGTGCAATTCACTAACTGATAATGGACATAGAAAACACATAATCAAACATTAAGTTCAGCATAAATGACCAGTTGGCCTGATGATTCCAGAATCTTGTGATTAGAACATAGCAAGAATTAACCCATATACTTCAGTTTGGAGCATGTAAATATTTACCAAATTGGAGATACATTATGAGTAGGAAGGAGAGTATAGAATTGTAGTACTGCCAGAGCAATTGTTTTTTCATTTTTAGACAGGTTTGGTGGAACCAGGAAACCAGATAAGGAAAGTGTGTGTGTGTGGGGGGGTGGGGTGAGGGCATGTCCTCTTCGCTTATTTATTTTGCTCATGTTTGGATTAATTGGAAAAAAGTATGGATCAGAAATCTATCTTCCTTCTAATGTATAAAAAAAAACACCCAGGACTTCAAATGGCTTATAGTGGCTAAATGCCCTATGTCCTAAGAACCAGATTAGGTGATCGCTGCGGATTACTGCTGGAAAGACCGAGGCTTCGGGTGGCCTGCTGGTGCCTACACAAGGGCTTCATGGCTTGGCCAGAAATGGAAACCACCCTCTCTGATTCTTGATACCCAGACTGCCATCTACTAAAAATATGAATAATTTTCTAAATAAGGGTGCGTTGGGAAATAAAGGGAGTTTGCAGAAAATGCAGTCTGATAGGCAAACACCACACATCCTACAAAATCAGTTGGTAGACTGTTTATGAATAGTTTTATAATATACACGTTGGTATATTTTTGGACCCATGTAGAGTAAACACAGCGAAGAGCAATGCTTCCTTCCTTCAACAAATGCTATCTTTTCAAGGCATTTAGGAGGAGGCCCTGCTCCCAGCGTTGACAGTGTGGGTGGAATACATCTAGAACTCAGAGCTAAAACAAAAATAACAACAAAACACACTCACATGCCCCATTTCTTCTTGTCGTACACATGTTGTGGAAAATGTAGGTGCGGGGGCCGTGACCTGCCACTGCTCATGTGGGAGTTAGGGCCGCCTGGATTGTGAGGTGCCGTCAAGTGGAGGTAACTTAGCCAGAAAGCGGCACAAGCTCGTCTATTTATAGCTCCCGTGGTGAAAAAGTAAAACCAAAGCGCAGCTTCTACCTGCTGTTCCCAACTGAAGTTAACAAAAAAAAAAAAAAAATAGAGTAAGACCTCCTTTCGGTTGCCTTTGTAGTTTCAACTGACACACACAAAAGTGCTGACTTAAGTTGTCTCCTTGCCAGCCCCTCGAACAGGTGAGGAGGTCAGGCAGCAGCCCCTCAAACGTTCAGTCTTGTCCTGCCTGGTCCACAAAGGCATCCGTTCCATCCACAGCCTAAGTGAAATGCATGGAGTTTTTATTTTTAAAGAAAAGTCATTGTACTCCCTTTTTAGAGGAGTTTGTGATTTCCATTCAAGAGCTCTCTCTCTTTCAAATCAATCCCAATGAATGCCAGAGTACTGCATAAAATAATTATCTTTCAGATCTTCTTCCCCCTCCAGCTTCTGTGCAAGGTACACACACACAGAACTGCAATTCTTCACCAAAGAACCACAAACAAAACAAAACAAAACGAGTAAGAGGACAGAAGCATGTCTTATAAACAAGATCTCATTGCTACCAGAAGATGAAGGGAGCCCCTTTCTGGGTCTCTGTAACTGGACTTGAAAGCCCTTGTTAGCATTCACGGTTGTAAAGCTGCATTTTCTTAAGGAGTTCTGCAAGGAAAGGGGATTATGTACTGTTAGAAATTGTTGGCCAGGACTTGTGATATTCTTTCTAAAAGGTAAACCTCATGAGAGTGAGGACATTTGATGGTAGAGGTAGGGTAGGGGGTGGCATCGCCCCCTAACCACGTGATTCCCCCCCACCTCCGGGGGGGTGGCTGGCAGCGCCCCAGCGCGCGGGGTAAGCAGGAAGCTGCGGCCAGGCTGAGTCGCTCAAAAGCTACTGGAGCTAATAGATTGTGGTCGTGAGGAGAGCGGTAGCATCTCGGTAGTGATGGGAACACGCAGAGCATCGTCAAAACAGTTGCAGAAACATGCTGAAGTCTGCACTCCTGAGCTTCTGCGTGCTGCAGCTCCCTTGGAGTTTGCTGAAAGCCGCAGGCTCCGGGCATCTCTGCGGCCAGGCAGCCCAGCGATCCCAGCTCCATCCCTTCCCTGGGCTGCACGGCCAGGCTGGCTGGGGAAGAGTAGGGTAGAAAACAAACACCCTACCCCGGAACCTGTGTGCAGAGATGCGTGAGCCTTCTCCTAAAGCCCTCACCCCTCTCCGGACTGAGCTGTGTTGACTCCTTCCTTGTCACCCACTCCTGCTCTCACCTGGATCATGGCCCAGAAGATTCCTCAGCAGAAGTAACTGCTCCTACTGCACTCAGAGTGAATGTGAGCGTGATTGTGCTTCCTGCATTAAGTCAATTTATAGAAAAAATATGGTAGGAAAATAATGAGATTGGTTCCCATGTTAAGATAATACTCTGATGCCAAAATATAGGCAACCATCAACTTCCTGGAAGTATACTTTTTAGCTTCTGTGCCAACAAGTTGTGAATAGCCTACCTAACCCTGCTTCTCTCCCTTCCTTCCTCCCCAACTCTTTTTCCTTTTCCCCCTTCCTTCCTTCCTTCCAATTATTTTTAGCCCCAAGGGCTATTTCAGAAAAAAAAATGTTTTGATGGCATTTCCTTTTCTCTCCCATTGAAAATGAAGAGAGCTTTATTACATCTCATGGGAAAAATAGTCTTATGCCTATTATATTGGATAAGAAAACTTCAGTGGGAAATTTGAGTGGCTTTTTGGCCACTGAACTATTTGTACCTAGACATGAAAGAGAAATGGCAAAATGAAGTCACTAATCTTTCATCTCAAAAGGGAAGACCGGAGGGCATGACTGCTTATTCATCATGGGTATAAATGCCCTGGAAATGAGCATGCATGGCTTATGGTCTGACTGCAAGTGTGACTTCACGGCAGGGGTGGGGAGGGGGCACAGCAGGGAGAATCCAACTGTGGTCTCTGGCTGACTCTGCATTCTCTGATTTCTGCAGGTGTACCCCAATGTTGACTCTTAGTGATAACACGTGTAGAAATACTTCCACCTGTGACCCTATGCCAGAAAAACACTTCTTAGAGAATCATCTAGAACACTTGACAGCAGCAAGAGCTGTGGCCTTTGACATAAAATAAATAGTACTAAACAAACCTCTCCTTGAATGGGTGTGACTTCAGATTTTTTCTGGATCCTTCAAACTAACTTGAGCCAAGTACTCAAAACATGAATCCCCCACAAGTACTGCCAAATAGGTTTTATTGTTTTATTTATTGCATTTATCACCAGTGTAAGGAACTTACTTTTTTGTGTGATAAAAAACACATAACGTGAGATCTATTTTCTTAACCAAATTTTAAGTGTATAGTACAGTATCATTCACTATAAGCACCATGCTGTAAGCAGATCTCTATAACTTTCTGTTCTTGCGTAGCTGACACTTTATACCCATTGAACAGCGACCCTTTATTTTCCCTTTGTCAGCCCCTGGCAACCACCATTCTATACTCTCTGCTTTTATGGGTTTGATTACTTTAGATAACTCATGGAAAATAGTGTGGAGGTTCCTCAAGAAATTAAAAATAGAACTACCATATGGTCCAACAATTACACTTCTGAGTACAAGTAGTTTAACATCTTTATTGTTAGCTCCCTGAGCAAAGCATGTTCACTTTCAGTGGATTTGAATGACCTTTGGGCAAAACTGATGGGTCCATTTGCAGGGAGGTAGATAGTTTCATGGCCTGGCCTTTAAAAAGCAAAACTCTAAATCATTTTATGAGGATTTTCTCTTAATGGGAAGAGCAAGGAGGATTTCACTCTGAACACATTAAAACCCAACAAATTAGAGAGTGGGGACGGAGGAAACAATGATTGTGGTATAGGTTCTTACTAAGAAAAAATAAACTAGAAATCCAACTTTATAACTTTCTATTTTCACTGCCATTCAACAATGATTTCAATAGGCCTTCTGTGGGTCTGTAAGGATTGTTACCTGAGGTTATATCCATATATGTTAAAAATCATGCACAACAGGTCTATATTTAGGAGTGAATAGTCCTCAGTTTGCTCACCCCATAGAATGGGGGGTATTCCTGTATGCCATGTATTCCTGTCCTGGCTTTAAATCTATTCAAATATAAAAACATCCCCTTCTCCTCTTCCTTTGAACAGAACAATGTATGACTTCCATTTGTGAAAGCAGAAGAGAAACGCATTTTGTTTTCCTCTCTGGGACCATTTTCCGCAGATAAAAATGGAATACATACCTTCACCTAAGCACCTGTGTTGCCACAGTCACGTTAACATTTATCGCTTTTACATCTTGGCTTCTAGGGGTGTCAAGTCAGGAAGAGAGACTTGACTTTGGCTGGTGCTTTCCATTTGTAAGTTTTCTCTTTAATTTCCTTAGAGTCATTTTCAGAGTCATAAATTACTCTTCAAGCCTTTCCTGTTCATCTGCCACCCTCTGTATGGAACACATGTCTTCTCCATCACACATAGCAGTTTCTGATCTGGGTTCTCGTCCACTGCTGCTGCTGTCTAGCTGTGTGTCTTAAGGCGAGTTACTCCGTCTTTCTGGGTCTTTGTTTTCTCATCTCTGAACTATGGGTGTTAGGCCAGAAAGGCGATGTCTAAGTTCTTTCGAAGTCTAAAAATTGTTACGATGTTGTGCAACCGAGCATTCGTTAGAGCTGCTGGGTGATTTTGGCACCTGGTTCCAAGGACACAGCAGCACAGATCTTTATTTCAACACCTGGAGCTCATGGGTAAGTTTGGTAGAGAAAATCTCAGGGAGAGGGCCCGACAGATTGATTTCTGGAGAGAAGAATTCATTTTGAACTCTTCATGTTTTAGACAGTCTTTGAACACCATTACTTAAAGTATCTCTGTCCTATGTCTTCTATCACTTTATAACAGTAGCAATGATGTTCAGCTCTAGATGTGTCTAAATCAAAATATGTTGATGAGGAAATCCCTTAGACAGTGTCAGAGAGCATTTGAGATTTCTCTGCGTAATTAAAAAAGTGGTCAAAATGGTGGCCCATCATCATTGTGGATCTGCAGACTTCCTCCATCATTTCTGGTTCTCATAGAGGCCACTGTCACTCTTGGATGTTAAGAATGGGAGTTCAGGTGATTGTTAATGATTTTGACCTATGTCAATATAGCCTCAGCTGTTTTCCCTTAGAACTCCATAGAAGGGCTCTAGTTCACCTTTATCTGGAGAGGAGGGAGAGAGGTAACGGTGGCAGTGAGAGGAGGATGACAATTCATTTTCCTTGTTGTGTTTTAGCTTATTCAAATGTGATATCCATTAATTCTGTTATTCCATGAAAGCAAATGGGAAGTTTTGCCTCTTGGAGGGAGTCAGGTTAGTATTTGGGACATAATTGGAAAGAATTCACTTCATAAACAGATTCTGTTTGAAAGTAGATAGTGTCGAGGGACACAATGAAATTTGATTCACTTCTTAGTCTGAAGCAGAGTATGCTTACTAGTATGCCATTAAGGTGGAAGCTTAGATAACTTCTGGGTATGGCTGGTTTGACCTTTCTTTGGGATTGGAGGTGTGATTAAATCCACACACAGTTTAACTTTCTTTTGAATGAAGAAGCGACATGGCATAGTAGAAAAAGTAGGGACTCTACCTCTGAATTTAGGTAATAATTACTGAAACTCATCTGTCTTCTCTTTGTAAAACAAATATAATATTTAGTGCACAAGATAGTTGTGAGACTAAAGTCATTTAATGCATGTAACTGCTCAAAATATGTTACTCTCCTTCACGCTCCCTTCAATAAGGAAAGTAGCTTGGGTAAAACCTGTGGACTAGCAATCTAGCAATTAGATATTCTAATTCTGTCTTTGCGAATCCATTGGTTTGAGGCCTTGTTGTCTGGTGTTGCAGTGGAAAGTAAAGAATGGGTTAGTGACACTATCAATTAATGTCACTAACCTCAAGCGGGCTGTCCTAAGCTCTGCCATCCTATATGTTTCTTGGGGCAGCTTCTTCTCCCACCTTTCATAATGACTGTTTTAAATGCTCACCAGTCTGAAGACCTCTGATTGTCCTTTCTCCCCTTGCTCCATCTCATTCTGCTTCTCTTGTCTCGACTAATAACCTTGATTCCTATTTCACAGGGAGAATGGAAGCTATCAGATGGCAACTTCCCATTTTCATGGTACCAAACACAAAAACTTCTTTTGTCTACACCTATTTTATTTCCTTCCTTTTCTCTAGTTCAATAGACAAAGTAGCCCAATTTTTGGCTAAAACTAAGCATGCTGTCTTTGCTTTGCATCTCATCTCCTTCCGTCTTCTTGAGGAACTTAAGTTATTGACGATCCCTTCTTTCTCCTGTATATTTGACATCTTTCTCACACAGAGAATCTTTCTGTTGGCATTTAATTATACTCACTTCTCCCAAGCTTTAACATCTTTCCCATGAAACCCTCTCCATCATTTCTGTTCTCTTCTACCCATCTTTAAATTCCTGCTTATATTCAATGTCCACATTTCTTTATCTCCTTACTCACTTGTCAAACAAATGTCATTGTGTCACTGAGTCAGCTTTCCTTAAAGGTGCCAGTGATACCCCTATTGCTAAAGCCAATGGTCACTTTTCTGTCACCTCCACTTGAATATCTCAGAGGCATTTCTAACTCATCATGTCCCAAACTTAACCCCAGATCTTCTCCCCCAAGCCTGATTTTCTTTTGCCTAAACCTGCTTCTCTCTCTAACTTACTTGTTCTTAAAGTACAATATCAGTTTTCCTTAATTCTTTTCTCTTCTTCACTCTCTCATACTGGATGCATCATCAGGTCCTTTTTGGTTTTACTTCCCTTATATCTCTTGGATCCATCTACCCTTTTCTCATCATCTCTATTCCAGATGTTCACAAGGTGCCCCTAACTGGTCTCTATGCAGTGTCCAAACTATTCTCAATAGTTGTTACTGTTGCTCTGGTTGTTGTGGTGGGTTCACTTTTGCATGATTATTAGATTTATTTAGACAGTCATTACTCCCTGAGAGCTGTGTGGCACATCTCTGAATCTCCGTGAAAGAATTCATAAATGTATAAATAGTATAGTTCATGGAAACTGTACACATTTTTAGGACAAAGATAGGAGAAAAGAGAATAGAAACATCTACTTAGGACTGTTTTAGTAAAATGGAAAAATTCCCATCCTGTAGTAAGACAATTAGCTGTCTGTCCCAAATTCACATCGCCCTCAATAATTTTCAGTGATTGTTGACAAGGGCTGTTGCTTTGCCACAGATTATGTGTCATGGACCCTTTGCATTGAGCCGTAGCCAGGAGATTACTTCTTGCAAATGAGATATGAGTGAAAGCTATGTGTTTAATTTTCAGGTCAAAGATTTTAGAAAGCAGCTTTTTCTTTATTTGCCAACAAATGGAAAGAGAGAACTCTGAGACCCTAGGGAATTGTGGAGACACATAATGGAAGTAGCTCGAACCTCCAAAGTAACAACAAGGAGGAACGATGCTCACAAATCATTGATTCACATATTAACAATTATATGAACAAGAACTGATGAACCATCGTGTGTGTGTTGGGCAGTGGGGGGAATCTAGCCATCCACTTATTTCGTACATAAAATTTTATTGGAAGGCAGGTGTTCCCATTTGTTTACATGTTGTCTATGGCTGATTAGTAATTACAACAGAGACTGTATTACCCTCAATGACTGAAATATTTACTATCTGGTCATTTATTTAAAAAGTTCACTGACACATGGTCTATTGTGTTAAGTAGCTGTAATTTTGGATTTAATTGTTATGGCAATAACATTGCCCTAACTAATATACTTCCCTAAGCATAAATGTTATACCTCTCTGTACCCTTTCACTAATGAATGCAGTCTTTAATAAGTATTTCTTGAATATTTTATATGTTCTTGGTATTGGAGATACAAAGTGAAGGAAAAATGAATCCTTCTCTCAAGAAGTTTATTATGATCTTGATAGGGAGATAGATGAATCAATTGGCAATTAAAATACAGGCACATTGGTGGTAATGAATCACACATGTTGGAGTACTTATCCCAGACTTGGAAAAGGCGTGTGCTGAGGTTGAGGACACCCCCATCCCCACAGAGGAACACACTCTGAGATGGATAGTGCTATGCAGGAGATTTATGTGCAGTGCTTGCAGAAGCAACATCTGTGGGGAAGGGAAGGAAGCAGCACCATGCAGAGGGGGGAGCTGGGTGGTGACATTTTCACAACAAAAGCTTCAGCCAAACCTACAGGGAGCTCTGAACCTTGGGTGGCCCTTCAGAGTTGGGAAAAGGGGTGGGTGGATCTTCTTGCTTCAGCTAGCCACTGGCTGCAGGTTGCCCAGCAGAGAAGGTTGACAATAATACTCTCGTAGCTGGTGGATAGGTCTTCAGTCCTGAGGGGGCCATCTGATGGGGCACATAGAGGTCACCACAGGAGAGTTCTGTGACATTCCTTGAGGGGAAGTTCACTCTAAACTTAAATCTAAACCTTCAGCAGAGCTTTTCAGCTTGCAAAAGGAGGCAACAGGAATGGGATGTGGAGAATGCCCTAGGCAGAGGGAGCAAAACGTTTAAATCACAAAAAATGGGAGAGAACGTGGCAAGATAAGAAATGTGAATCCTGACTGCCCAGTAGGTTTTCATGAGTGTACTTTTGGCTTCTGTCTGAAGGAGGGAGACAGGGAAGCTGTCAATGGGCATCACTCTATTTGACTGGCAATTATAGACTTCTACCTTCCATGAAACTCCAGGTCATAATTACATTTATCTTACATTTTTTTTGAACCAAGTGTCCTTTCTGTAGGTACAATTTAACTAAGCTTCAGTCTGGGAGCAGCTTTATGAGATCTGTATTAAGAATGTGATATCTTTATTCTCACATAGTTTGAATTAATTATGTTGCATCAATGATTTCTCAACCAAATCATGATTTCTCTGTCTCCTAAAATTTTTCATTCTGCTCAGAGACCTACCTGCTACTTAACAAGCAACCCAATTGACTGGTGTGGATGTCAGTGAAATAATCAAATTCTCCACCCCAGTGAAAAACAGCCATTACATGACTTATAAACACAAACATAGGCCAAATTTGAAGAGTTAGCATAAATGGTAAAGTGATTTGGCTTACAGTTCAAAATAATTAAACATTGTTTTGTAACTTAGAGCAGATTGGTGACTGGCCTCTATGGCAGAAATGCTTTGCAAAATGTGTTTGGTCTAAGTGCTCTGCAAGGATCTTTATGTGTTAAATTCCATGTTTTAAATTCTGTACTTCTAAATATATCGCTTATCAGAATCCTTGAGTTGAGAAATTGTGAATCTATTTTGAAGCTTTGGGCTACCATTTTTGTATTGCTATTGTATTACTAATTCAGGATATTTAATTCAGAGCAAGATTGAAATTTAGAAATCATGAATGTGTTAGTGTGTTTTTATGAATAGAATATTTAACATCGTGTAATAAACACATGGTCAGTGAAACATATAAACAAATGTTGATTATATGTTATTCATATGTATAGTACCTTAAATATACATATGAAATACAAACATGAAAACAAATATCCTCTAATTATTCACTCACCTTAGGACCAGAATATTGGAAATTTAAGCCTAACTTTATGCTCTTTTCTCATCCCCAAAGTAACTATAACTCATTTCTTTGTTAATAATTTTTTAAAACTACATATATATTTAATCTAAAGAGTAATTTTTCTTGTTTGAGTAAAAAAGTATTGTACTATACTTAGTCTTTTATGGAACTTTGTTTCTTTTTCATTCAGCTTCATATATCTAAGATTTTTTTCTTATCCTTACCCAAGGACATTTTTTTCATTGCTTTTAGAGGGAGGGGAAGGCAAGGAGATAGAGGGAGAGAGAGAGAAAGAGAAAGAGAGAGACAGAGACAGGGACAGAGAGACAGAGACAGAGAAAGAGAGAAACATTGATGTGAGAGAGAAACATCAATCCGCTGCTTTCTTGTACCAACCAGGATGTGCCCCAACTGGGGATCGAACCCGTGGTATTTTTGTCTATGTGATGCTCAAACCAAATGAGCCACACTGGCCAAGGCAATATATACAAGATTTTATCACTATTTTTGCATGTAGCTATAATTGGCTACTTTTACTACTGTAAAGTGTCCTATAGTATGAATATGCTAAATTTACCCATTTTCTTGTTGATTGACATATTTTGCACTTTCTATTTTTTCTACAGCAAATCATAGTGGTATGGACAGCTTTTATGTGTCTCTATAAATGTGTGGGTAAAAGTTTCTTTTGGATCTATATCCAGGAATAGAATGCTGAGTTAAAGGGCATGCAGATGTCCAACTTTTCAAGAAAATGGAACTTGTTTTCCACAGTGGTGCCACTGAGTAATTTTCATCAGTGGGGTTTAAGACTTCCCATGAAGCCCCAAACACTTTGTGCTGCAGGAGTGGTTGAGTAGATTCTGGAACCTGAGGTTCAGATTTACATCTCTGCTCTGTCATTAGAGGGCTGTTAGTCTTGGATGAGGTCTTTAACTTCTTTTTATCTCCTCTTTCTGTAAAACTGGGATGATGACAGACTTCTAAGTGTTCTATGAGAATTGAATGAGTGAATATATGTATAGCATTTATAATAGTATCTGGGTTCATAGCAATACTGTGAATTTACCATTATTTTCTTATTTTTTGCCAGTTTGATAGATGTATAATAACACTGTGGTCTAACTTTGCATCACCCTACTTATGGATCAGGTTATTAATTGGCTTTTATTCTATTATGCCTGTTTATATATTTTGGTCATTTCATTAGTGGGTTGTTCATTTTTTTCCTTTGGTGTTTGGAACGCTTTATATATTCTGGGTAAAAACAAAACATTTTTTAATTCTATTTTTTTGCAAAATAGTTTTTCTAAGTTTGTAGCTTATCTTTTCACTTTTAAAAATGGAATATATATATATATATATATATATATATATATATATATATATATGTTACTGGTGAGGTTTTTTGGTATCATTTAAAAAATCTTTCTAGCTCTGAAACATAAGAATATTTTTCTTATATTTTCTTCTAACATATTTAAATGTTACCTCTCTTAGTTGAGTTTGTAATCTATCAGGGATTTATTTTTAATGATTAATGGGAGGCAGAGTATATTTTTCACATCTTAATATGAAAAACAATCATCTGAATATCATTTATTGAGTTTTCCTTTTGTTCATAAGCTTTTCTCCAGTGAACTGCGATGCCACTTGACTTACATAACAAGTTTTTATACAGGTATTCATTTGTTACTGAGCTCTCTATTCTATTTTACAGATGAATTTGTCTACATCCACACCCATATCATTCAGTCTTAATTACTATTATTTTATAATACATCTCGGTATCTGATGTGAAGGTGACTTCCCTTATTTTTTTGTTCTTTACCAGTGTCTCAAGTATTTTTAGTTCTTTGCTTTTTCTTACAAATTTTAGAAACAACCTTTCAAACCCATAGAAATGTTTGAATTTTATGTAAAATTACATTGAGTCAAGTGATCAATTTAGGAAAAATTAATTTCTTGGTGATATTCCTATCCAAAGATCTATATATTTTAGGTCTTCTTCAATATGTTTCAATAGGGTTAATATTTTTCCTATGAAGGTCTTGAAGTTTTTGTTGGATTTATTCTTGGGTATTTGGCTTTATATATAATGTAAGTAGAAATATCAATATTATTGATTTTCATAGATTGATCTTATATTCAGCCACTTTATGAATTTCTAAAATTAATTTTAATCTATTTTTGTTTTGATTTCCATATAGACAGTCATATGAGAATTAAGCTAAAGGACAGTTTATTTTCATGCTTTACAATTCTTACTTCTTATTTTTTTTTCTTGGCATGTGCTAGAATTGATTATTCTAAAATTGCCTTCATCACAGTTTTCTCATCTTGTTTATATTTTTCAAAGATATACTAGCTTCATAGAATTGTGAGAGGTAGCTCTCACTATTTTTCTTCTGAAGACTTAGAGTAAGATATGTCTCTTGAAAATGTGTTAGAACTCACCTACAAACCCGTTTGATCTGGTGGTTTTAGTTCTGCTTTGTTTTTTGTCTTATGGGACTCTTTCAAATGACTAATTCAGCTTCTTTATTTGACACTTTTGGCCTCTTTTTTCTCCTTTAGTCACTTTTGGAAAATCATATTTCTACCATCTTACATTGTGCTTTCTATTTATGTCTCTTTTCTATTTTTTTCTCTGTTTTTATTTTTTGGATTGCTTGTTTTCCTTATTCACTTAAAAATAGAATATAAAAATCAGAAGGCACAATAATTACCTAAGAAGATAAAGTATTAATTTGTGTGTGTGTGTGTTTAGTTATAGGTATGTGGGGGTTTTGTTTGCAGTCTAAGATGTTTGAAAAACACTGCTTTGTGAAAGTCTTTGGTGATAAACCATTCAGTTCTCGTTCATTTAAAATACCTTTATTTTGATTTTTTCCTTGGAAAAAAGTTCTGCTGGGTACAAAATTCTAGGTGATTAGTTGCTCTTAGGAACTGGAAGTCATTATTCCACTGTGCTCCAGGTTTCTCTGTTGTTGTAAAGTTTACTGCCACTGTTTTTAAGGTAATTACTTCATCTTTGTTGTTTTGTAGTTTCTCTATGATTTACCCATATCTTTTTTATTTATTTTGTTGTTTTACATTAAGTTTTTGGTTCATGTCTCATCATCTGATAGATTTTCAACCATTATCCCCTTGAATATTATCTTTCCTCCGTTTTCCTTCTGGTACTGTAGATTTATAGCAATTTTTAAAAACTTTTTGTTTTTGAGACTTCTATTCCCTGCATTTTGGATAATTTCTTCAATCTATCACCCAGTTTACTAATTCACTCTTCAGGTGTGTCTGATTTGCTGTTGAACTCAACCATCAATATTATAATTTCAATCATTATGGTTTTCATTTCTAAAATTGTATTCGATTCAATTCCACATTTGTCTGGTCATTTTGTTTTAATAATCTCTCTCTTTACTTTTGCAATTTTAAAAATCCTCTAGTTCTTTATTTAGCACATAGTCATATTTTGTCTCATAATTCCAAGATCTGAAAACTGAAATCTGATTCTTAATCTAAATCTAATTTTGTTCTTTCTGCTATTACTTGTAAAGCCTTGTTTCTATGTGCATTTGGAAATTATTGATTTTGAGTTCATATTTGCTTGCTCTTAATCAACAAAAATCTCAAAAGCTTAAATTGGGGATGTTTTGCTTCATGGAGAATTTATGTTTACCTTTTCAGGGGCCAGTGGGTAATTGGACTATTTTAGCTGTATTTACACCCTTAAAAAATAAAACAAAACAGAAAATCAAAAACATGATCTCAGCTGAAGCTCCCCTACCCTGTAAAGAGCCCAAGACTTATTATCCAATTCTTAGAACTGGCACAAGATTTTGTTTTCAGGGCAATCTTGTTTTCTATTTCCACTTTTTGTTTTAGATAATTTTCCTTATTTTGTTTGTTTGCTTTGAGAGTTCTTTTACCTTCATTCAAGCCTAGCAATATATTATGAAAAATGTTTCCTATAATTTATCCAGAATTTAGTTGTATAGTAGGAGGAACTTTCAGAATATCTGGTTTCCTATACTGTAGGAAGAAGTTAGACAATTACATTTTGCTGATGTTGATAATAATTGTTCCAGTAGCAATCGTATGCTATTTGTATAGCACTAGTTAATTCCACAGCATCTCTGTTAAAGGCAGCCATTTTATAGATATAGATATTAATACTCAAGACATTAAGTGTTTTCCCAAATCATGTAAATGGTTAGAGGCAAAACCAGAATAAAAGCCCAGATTTTTGACTTTTAGTTTGTTGCTTACTTTGTTGCTTTTCTTTTAAAATAGCTAACCTATGCTGATGTTTCTGGTCTTTTCCACATCAGTTTCCTTCTAAACTAAAACATGATTTTGGGGGCTGAAGAGCAAAAGTTTGTCTAGTCTATGAATACTACAGGACTAGAAAATATTGTTTTAAATGAGTCCCAGGGAAGAATATTTCAAAAATTCCTTCAGTAAGCTATTTTAAGACATAATAATTCTTCTGTAATTACTTCCTTTGCTTCACTTGGCTTCTTCCTGTTGAAATCTACGCTCATTTCCTTGTGTTTCCTTCCCTCCCAAATGAGTAGTAGTGTTCATCATACTTTATGTTATACTTCCTTTTTTCACCTCTGAGCTTATCGTGTCATTTCATAACATTGATTCCATAAAAACATGTTGAGGCCCTACTGTATGCCTTAATTATCCCTTCTTCAGAATAAAGATATTCTCAGTTTACCTGTCATTAACTTTATTATTCTCTAACTCTGTAAGTCATTTTTGTTATTCTTTTGTTGATATTCTCTGTTATTGGTATATTTCTCATAAGTTAAAAAAGGACAGTTTATATTGTTGAGAGATTGAGTCTTTCTTCGCCATAGTTTTTCTCACCCTAAGCCTAGAGAGGACCTAGAGATTACTCAATCCTAAACTACCCATTCTTTTCTATACTAAGTGCCTAATTAATTAGGCCAGTGATTAATGGTTACTTTCTAGTTTCTCTCTTTCTCTTTCTCTTTTTTATACTCACCCAAGGATATTTTCTCATTGCTTTTCAAGAGAGAAGAAGGGGGTGGGAAGAGAGAAACATTGATGTGAGAAATATCAATTGGTTGCCTCCATACATGCCCTGACTGGGGATAGAACCCACAACCTAGGTTGTGCCCTAACTGGAAATTGAACCTGGGATGATCTTCCAAGCAACAGATCCACACAAACCAGGGCTCTAGTTTTTCTCTTTTGAGTGTAATCTTGAACAACTCTTCTCCCCTCCCTCCCCTCCTCGTTCTTCTTTCTAATGTAATAGGTATTTTTATTTGTGCTCGTTGATCCAATGAAAAGAAATCAGTGATTTCAATATATCAGTGATTTCAAAAAAACAAGATAAAAATATTTTAGGAAATTCCGACTTATTTTGTTTTGTAAATATGATACTTGGATTGGAAAGCTACAACAATAATAGTAAAATTCTACTCAAATCAACAACAAATATGCCTAGATACAGAAAATAAAAATAGTCTGAAGCAATTTGCAATCTAATGTTCTACAATGCCTCATAACATTGTCTGGTTTTGATGTACTTTTAGAATTCATTTACAATTCATTTACAATTCATTTTTTTTTCTAGCTAGGTACACAAGGTGATCTGCCTGAGCTGAATCAGATCTTATTTTCTGCTTTAAAGATCAGTTTTATGTAGTATTACTGGAACCAGACCAACTGTTCCTGCATTTAAAAAAACCCCACTGTTTAGAACATTTCAAGCTTTGATTACATTGCTTACATTGCTTCCTGCATTTCTAGACAGATTTTCAAATTTCCTCCACCCCCTGCTGACTGGCATCACAATAGGTTTTATTGTCAAGTGTGCTGGGGTGTCAGGCTACTAATGCCAGAAATGGAGCCACTGAGGATCTGTTTCTGAAGACATGGGTGTTCTCAAATCTATCCCGTCTCCCTCACTGCCCGCCCCCAGACTTGTAGGTATCTGTAAAGCAAGCACTGTACAAATCTAATCAAGCAGATCACTTGTCAAATGTCACTCTTGGAACTAAGCTAAAGGTCATCACATTTAGTAATATGGAACACCTCCTTTTTACAGTTTTGGTACTCCCAAATAAAAAAAATTAAATGGCACTAAAATTCGCACACTGTTTGAAAGTGTGGGGGGCAACCATCTAGTTGCAGATAACCCAGAGAAAGATATAAAGATGAACTAAAAATGGACATGTACAAAAAGAGATTAGTCTATTGGAGAAGACTATATGGAGAAACAAGGAAGATGACTCAAGTTAATGTGTTTTGAAGACAAATGTTTTCCTAGCTATGACATCAATGTTTCAACTGTCACCAGTATGCTGGGGCAAATCTGTGTTCTTAGAAAATATGGCCTGTGGAATGGAGTTTAGATGGAAATACAGGATCTTGGAAGGCTTTATCTCAGATGTGCTTTCTGAGCAAGACTTGGGTGCAGGTAGGCTTTGGGATATGAAGATACAGAGATCTGAAAGGAGGTGGGAAGGACATTCCAGATAAAGGGAATTGCATGTGCATTGGCACGGGACACAGACATCAGGGAGCACATGCAGAGTGAGTAGTGTGCGAGCATTTGGTTTTGGCTTGAACGTAAAATATATGTCTGGTAGAGGTCAGAGACTGGAGTTATATCGCAGATGATCTGGACTTGATTTGGTAGACAGCAGGGAGATGTGGCAGAGTTTTAAAAAGAAAAAGGCTCTGAAAGACATGACCAGAACTCGACTTCAGGAAGAAGCCAAGATATAGAGGTTTGGGCACACGGACTCACTAACTTTTCTAAAGACAAATGCCAAACTTTCAGAGACCATTAAAAAATTGGCATTCTTCCTTCTAGCCTCACACTTTAGAGACAAGGTCAGAACTGGGCTGATGAGACCTGGACATCAGTGGTAGACACCAGACTAACTGATTAAAAGCAATTGTTGGGCTGTCCCTACAGTAGGACCTGGTCCTTACCTCCTGGAGCAGGTCTTGTACTATCATTATTGTCAGCTCTGCTTAAAAAGGTCAGAGAACTTAAGTTTCTGGTTGACTTTTCTTGGGGTGGCGTTTTTAGAATTTTCGACTCAGGTTTTTAATTCTGATCTTAGTTTGACTGTATTTGTTATTCATGACATTTCAGAGTCTCTCTTGTGGCTCAGACTCTGTAGTCTTGGGCCCTGAAATCCATGGCTCACTTTTGGATTAAAGAGCCTAAACAATCTGTAAATAAATTTTTGTATATTCCAGGTTCCATTTTGTTCATTTAGTTTTTTGAGGGCTTTTTTTTTTTTTTGGTGTAGAACTGATGTCTCACAAGGAAACATCAACTATTTATGAACAGTGTCTATCTCTTTAAAAAAGGATTGGAAGTTTTCTCATGTGACTTTTTTCACTGATACATTATTAATGTTAACTTTAAATTTATTCTACATCCATTAAAATGCTTACTTTGACTTTTAGCATATAGCCAATTGCCATCATATAATCCTGGGGGAAAATTATTATATACATGTAAGAAATCTAAAGAGACCTTGCGTGTTAAATTTGCTTATTAGCATGATCAGACTAGGAAGCAGTTAAGGGTTATATGTTCACTTCCTAAGTTTATGAGTGAGAAAGTTGACAAATTACTTTCTACCCCCACTTATGTGTTAGTCAAAATGAAAAGCACTTCGAAGAAGGGGTTCTAGGTTCTAAGAACGAATCCTCAGTCCTTCTGTTGCCTCCTCTGGAAACCCAAGAATTTTGCGGTAAAATGATTAAAATCCCGACTTAGATATAGCCACTTTCTTCAAGTTTTGTATGTTGATGATCTTATTCTTTGGGGGTTTTCCTCAATGTTTCCATTTAAGTTACATATCTGTCCCTCCTTCTTTAACCTCTGTACATTGGAAAGAAATAGAATTTCCTGCATTAGCATAACTTCCAAACCTGACAGGTAGTATTTAGACATTGATTTATGGCCTCAAACCTACATTAGTTTCCATTCCCATCCACACATCATGGAGACCTCTGTGTGCTCCGTAGATGCACGATGTTTTTTAATGGATGTGAACTTAACCATTAATGTAACATCTCTGGGTTAATGCAGATACTTTTGTTAAATGACAATATAATTACTAGTCATCAGCAAACCTCAAAAAGTTTGGGAGGTTTGGTTCAGTTAAACACCTGAGAGCTCAGATGTTTATCTGAAGTTTACCCCTTGAGTTTAGCAAGTCCAGGCTGGAAAATGCTCAAGATCCATCCTACACATGAGACTTTCGTCAGCAATTCTCTTGTTCTGTGTCTCAATACCAGCACCTCTATGTTTTAGTCTTGGCCTACACACTATGTAAAGCAAAACATAAAGGGATTAAAAAAAAGCCATCCCCATCAAATAGAGTTGAATAAAGTTTTCACAAGATGATGAAAATAATTAGAAAAAAATTATATGTTGAAGGAGAAATGCTACCTTCTTTTTGTGTCAGGGCCCACTTTGCTTATCTCCCTTTTCCTGATTCCTGTTTAAAGGCTTACTGCTACAGAATTTTCTAGCAATTTCCCCCTGACATCAGGTTGGGGGTGGGGGGAATTGCTGAAGATGACTCAGATCAATCCTCTTTGAAAACAAGTCTTTTTCCTAGAAAAAGCAGTAATGTTTAAACTTCTTTCAGTATGCTGGGGCAAGCCAGCAGGTTGTGTACTTCAAAAAATAATTAAAATACTTTCAACACTGTGTGTTTTGTGTTTGGTTTAGAAGGTACATTGCATCAATAGTGGTTTTTCCAGTTTTACATTCCTCCAAATGACCTTTTTGTCTTTCTCTTTTCTTCTGTTTTAGAAGTTTTTGAAATGAGGAAGAACTTTACTTTCCCGGGCATTTCTAGCATTGACTTAGGGAAGTGTCTGTTTGTAGCATTGATTTGGAGAAGTGTCTGTTGTCAGCTGTGACATTTACTTCCTGTATTAAAGTGAGACTCGGGAGTAAGTGGCATAAAACTATAAGGAGCCATGTATCACTTGGTCCTCTTTATGCCTTGTAATGAAGATGCGACATTTTGAGGTGCTAGTATAATACTTATAAGAGAAGTTAAAATATTTAAAAAAAATGGCTTAGGAATACAGCCCTCATCTCAGGGATGTTTTAGTTTATATTGAATTCCAGTGTTGGTGAGTCTGAAAAATCTGTCTTGCTTAGAAACCTTGCAAGGCAATTTTTGCATTTCCAACTGAATTAATTTCTCTTCTCATGTAAAAGGATGAAGCTGGATATGTTGAATTCAATTTTGCAACTACACTTTGAATAGCCTCCATGCGCTATACTGCGTGAGTAAAGAGGGAAAGAGAAGAGGTTGAAAAAGACCTTCCCAGTAATTGACCCACTGACGAGATAAGTGAAATAACACCAAATATTCTTGGGTAACATTATTTATCACAAAAGCCAATCACATAAGCCAGGTTAATATATTTCTTCATCTAGTTTTAGCTCAGGAAAAGTTTGCACTGTTTTTATTTTAAGCAAGATGTTCGAAGTCTCTTTGGAGAGGTGGAGAGGTAACAAAATAATTTTTAAAAGCAAGAAGGTGCCAATGAAATTAACATTTGCTATGAACTTGGAGGCCATGGATAATTTTTACCTCAATAGAAAAGTTGAGGAAATCCCTAAACACACATATGAACCCGTTAACATAATATGTAGCACACAAATTACAAATTGCAATCTGTAATCGCTACTGCTTCATCTTCTCTTACCACCATGCCTTGCTTTTTAGTAGCTTGAGTCACATTCCATTTCTATAGGGTTTATTGGCCTGTGATATGCTGGCCTCTATCTTTAGAGACACCCGATTCCTCCCTTGCAAGCCATTAGGGCAACACTGACTACAGAGTTTGCTTTTTGTTTCTGTGCACTCAAAGTTCATAAAGTCATTGAAGATATCTTATTTGGTTATGCATTTTGACAAGCATCAAACACCATGTTTCCAGAGAGTTGGTTTGAAAAATTCACTAGATACATAAAATCTTCTTTCCTTTCTTTCTTTTTTATTGTTGTTCAAGTACTATTGTCTCCATTTCCCCCCCACCACTATCCCCACCCCATCCATCCTATCCTGCCACCCTTGATCCTACCCCACTTTGGCTTTGTCCATGTGTCCTTTATATATGTTCCTTGACGACCTTCCCCTTTTTGCCCCCATTATCCTCTCCCACCTCCCCTCTGGTTACTGCCAGTTTGTTTATATTTTAATTTCTCTGGTTATTATTTTCTTGTTTGTTTGTTTTGTTGATTAGGTTCCACTTATAGGTGAGATCATATGGCATTTCTCTTTCACCGCCTGGCTTATTTCACTCAGCATAATTCTCTCCAGTTCCATCCATGCTGTCATAAATGGTAGGAGCTCCTTCATTCTTTCTGCTGTATAGTATTCCACTGTGTAAATGCACCACAGTTTTTTGATCTATTCATTTACTGATAGGCACTTAGGTTGCTTCCAGCATTTGGCTATTGGAAATTGTGCTGCTATGAACGTTGGGGTGCATAGGTTCTTCTGAATTAGTGTTTCAGGATTCTTAGGATATAATCCCAACAGTGGAATTTGCAGATCAAAAGGCAGTTCCATTTTTAGTTTTCTGAGAAGATTCCATATTGTTTTCCACAGTGGCTGCACCAGTCTGCATTCCCACCAACAGTGTACTTGGGATCCCTTTTCTCCACAACCTCTCCAACACTTGTTGTTTGTTGATTTGTTTGTGATGGCCATTCTGACTGGTGGGAAGTGGTATCTCATTGTGGTTTTAATTTGCATCTCTCTGATGGCTAGTGATACTGAGCATCTTTTCATATGTCTCTTGGCCCTCTGTATATCTTCCTTGGAGAAGTGTCTGTTCAAGTCCTTTGCCCATTTTTAATTGTTTTTTTATCTTCCTAGAGTGGAATCATGTGAGTTCTTCATATATTTTGGAGATCAATAAGTGCATAAAATCCTTATTGAACAACAGATAAACAATAGACTCCTTAAGACATTTAGCATCCACTACCAGATTAGTTAAGGTGGATTCTTTTCACCCCAAATTGAACAAACCAGAGACCATTGGTTATTAGGAGACCATTTGAGCTATTATGATGCCTGAGCATCATTCTCTTGGGTAAGACAATAACTTAGGGGAAGGTGAGCCTGGTGTCTTTTCTGGTTGAGCATCTTTGCTTTCTGTGGCAGGCTTTAAAAGGTTATTCAGTAATGCAACCAAGGAGGATTTTTCCATCGTTTAAAAAGGACTCATTAGACACTGCAAATTGATGCAGTACAAACAACATGGAGAGGGTCTGGGTTCCCACATAAATTAGCTCAGTTTGTGCAAGATGAAAAATGCTTTGGCCCTAACTGCCAGTACTACAAACAGCCGAGCTTGGAAAAAAAACAAGGTGTGCCCACCGCGCTTCTTACATCACCAGCAGTCATAAAAGTGCTGTAATTAAAACGTAGCTGACAATTTGCTTAATGATGTGCGAGGCAGGGAGTCCGGGGAGGCCCCCACATGTGGCTGGCCGGAGTTTCTGCCATTCCTGCGGGAGCCGCAGCATGGGCAGCTGCAGGTCTCTTCTTCACTTGAGAAAATGGTGACTAATCCAAGAAGACGGTGGGGAGAATGACGAAGCTTTAAAAATCATCACGACCATTTTCACTCTAATGAGCTTGTATGAGTGAGAAGGTACTTAAGGTGTTTGGGAACCATCCATTTATAATTAGCGAGGTCGAGTTTAAGAAAATTACACTATTCCTCACAATATAACTTAGACCAATTAACAATTTAATTAGTTCACTATAATATTATGAGGTAGAGTTTCTAATTCAGTCTTCTTACTTAAGAACTACTATTATTATATAAGAAAAGAATCTTTTAAAAGTTTGTGAGACATTAAGACTCAATTGGAACTGACATAACGCTAAAGTCCAGATCTCTGGATAAGCAATTTAATGCAAAGTCAGCCACAAATTTACCTTTGACTCCCGACCAGGCACTCGATCATGTCCTTTCTTGATCCATAAAATTAGAAACCCCAACTCCATATACAGATCATTTAGATTTGATTTCTGAGATGCACCGTATGATCTGACCATTTGGGGACATTCTGGATACATGAAGCATATATCTAGATGCTTAATTATTAGAATACACAATAGTATTCAACATTTCTTGAGTGATTCTTTAATCATTTAATGATACATTTCCTCAAGTATCTTCATGCTACAACAGTCATTGAGCAGTAAATGTCAGGAGACATTTTTCTGACATAGTATGTCAAACACTTAAGCAAAAAGTTTATTATGCTCATGCCATTTCTAAAGGCCAGTCTACCATTCATGCACAGAAAACGCTCTGTTTATATGTTTGTGAACTATCAAATTGAAGAACTACTTCTAATAACTGTGCACTCTGGCAAAATTGCCCATTATGTAAAAGAAAGGGGATCTTTAATGCCAATAAGACCTCTTTTACCTTCTGTAGACAGACTTAAAAGTTAAAATCAATATTGAATAACATGAAGAGGCAATGAGGGTGATTCTCAGAATCTGGCATTCACCATTCTATCCTACACCCCCAACCCCTGCTGCCACACACTGAATACCTAGAAACTTCTGAATAATTTTATAGTATTCATTTATCAAAATAAACCTCTTTTTGTGTCAAAAGTACAGGAATGCTTTCTTAGTTTCATCACGTGAATTTCTTAAGGGCATTCATTTCACATCAAAAGCTTGTGAACTGGAAAAGTGCTTTGTTCAGGTGGCTGTTGAAATGTTACACCTTGAACCACACCCTGTGCTGGGCTTCCCCCATAAAACAGTGGTTGAGTATGATGCCAAGGTCATTAACCTGGTTCCCTCCCAGAAAACCAGGTCTATGATAAGTGGGGAAAAAATGGAATTTTGTTCAACCCAAAGACTGGAATCATGTCTGCCGAGATTCAAAAGAGCTTATGTGTGAAGATCAAACAGTTCCAAAAGTTGCTTTCCACAATCATGGTTGGGATTTCCTTCTACATTTTGAAAATGGTGATAAAAACTACATTTGGGGCAAAACTATACACGATTTGAAAAGGCCAGAAATAGTCCATATTCTAATAGTTCCCCTATGTAAATACATTGCTTTAATGTTATTTCAATTTCTTAGCTTGCTTAATGCTTACCTTGAAATTTTTAGTCTTTTTAATCTTAAACACTAGAGCAAATAACTTAATAAGGATGCTTAATAGAATAAATATGCCAAGCTTATAATTTCAGATGAGGATGGCCAGTTGAGAGTATAGGGGAGTAAACAGAATGATAATTTTTATTTGCTTTTTGAAAATTTAATCTTTATTGTAGTTTATTCCATTATCATTTAGTCCCCTTATATGCCCCTCCCTCTAGCAACCCCTACACTGTTGTCAATGTCCATGAGTCTTTTTTTCTTTTTGCTCAGTCTCTCCCCCCTCGACTTCCCCCACCACTAGCTGTCATGTGCTCTCCATTTGTAAGTTTGTCTCTGTTTTGCTTGTTAGTTCAGTTTGTTCAGTAGATTTCACATATGAGTGAAATCATATGATATTTGTCTTTCGCTGACTGGCTTATTTCACTTAGCATAATGTTCTCCAGATCCATCCATACTGTTGCAAAGGGTCAAATTTTCTTCTTTTTTACAACTGAGTAGTATTCCATTGTATAAATGTCCCATAATTGTTTTATCCACTCGACTATTGATGGACACTTGGGCTGCTTCCATATCTTGGCGATTGTAAATAATGCTGCAATGAACATAAGGGTACTCATGTTCTTTCAAATTAGTGTTTTGGGTTCCTTTGGATAAATTCCCAGAAATGGGATCCCTGGGTAGAAAGAAGATTAATTTTTAATTTTTTGAGGTATCTCCATAATGCTTCTCACAGTGGCTACACCAGTCTGCATTTCCACCAACAGTGCAAAAGGGTTCCCCTTTCTCCACACCCTTGCCAGCCCTTGTTGTTTGTTGATTTATTGATGATAGCCGTTCTGACAGGTGTGAGATGATATCTCATTGTGGTTTTAATTTGCATTTCTCTGATGATTACTGATGTTGAACATCTTTTTATATGTCTATGGCCATCTGTATGTCCTCTTTGGAGAAATGTCTAATCAGGTTCTTTGCCCATTATTTAATTGGGTTGTTTGACTTTTTGGTGTTGAATTTTGTAAGTTCTTTATAAATTTTGAATATTAACCACGTAACAGATGTATAAGGAAATATGTTCTCACATTCTGTGGGTTGTCTTTTAATTTGTTGTTGATTTTCTTTGCTGTGCAAAAACTTTTTAGTTAGATGTAGTCCCATTTGTTTTTTTTTCCTTTTGTTTCCCTTGCCTGGAGATATACATCTGATAAAAATTTGCTACAAGCTATGTCTGAGATTTTGCTACCTATGTTTTCTTCTATGATTTTTATGATTTGGGGTCTAACATTTAAGTCTTTGATCCATTTTGAATTCATTCTTGTTTATGGTGTAAGAAGGTGGTCTAGTTTCAGGAAAATGTTGAGTTTAAATCCTAGCTCTGCTATTTATTTACTGAATGACTTTCCTGAGCTATTTAACCTTTCTGAGCTTTAATTCCCACACCTATAAGGTGGGAATAATAAAATATCTACCTCTTGATGGTTGTGAGAATTAAATAAGGTGTGATGAATGTAACCTGCCTAATAAAGAGTATTGGAACACATGATATTCTAAGCAACTTGTTTGCATTTCTTTTCACCTTTGTATATTCAATGACTAATTCCTGCCTAGTGCATAGTAGGAACTAAAAAAATGTTTAGGGAATGGTTAAACAAATAATACTTTATTTTAAAAATAGGTCTTAACATTCTCTTACCAGTGAGGCTCAGTAGGTTGGGCATTGTTCTGCAAAGCGAAGGGTAGCCGGTTTGATTGCTGGTCAGGGCACATGCCTGGGTTGCAGGTTTGGTCCTGGTTAAGGCACATGCAAGAGGCAACCAATTGATGTTTCTCTCTCACATTGGTGTTTCTTTCCCCCTCTTTCTCCTTTTTTCTCCTCTCTCTAAATATAAATAAATAAAGTTTAAAAAACTAGTGAAAAATAAAACAGTTCTTAATTTTGTAAAGAGTACTGTTGTAAACATAATCTCATGTAATAGAAAGATACTAGAAGTATAGGAAAATGGTCATTGCTCAATTCCAAATAAATGAATACATTTAAAGGTTTTAGCAGGTTTTATAGAATAAACTCTTGACTGAAATCCTGAAAGCTAGCTGGACCTGTGTCCTTAATAATAGGGATTCTTCAAACTTGACACATTTCTTCAGATAGTGTCACTTAAATAATCAATAAAAGTTATAAACAGATAGAAATTTGTAAGACATATTGCCAGATGCACTAACTGGCACTTTATGGGTGAGCAGAGTCAGCTAACGACCACCTGTTTATTTAGATGTAGCCTAATTTGTCTGCGTTGCCCTCAAGAATATTCTCTCAAAGTTCTTTAACTGTAGTTTTTCAGGCCAATTGTGCTGATGAAAAAGGGAATAAAGTTTGTTCTTGCTAAACTTAGGGTGGCTCTTAATCATAATCCTGTTTTTCCCGAACACCTACCAACCATTTCTGGATTATGCATCAATGCAGGAAATAGAATAGTGTAGAAGTGAAGCAGAGCTGTGTTTGAAAAGGCTTTCATAACCAGTGTTTGGGGGTTTTTTTGTATTGCTATTATCTAAAAAACACACCAAAACCTTACTCAAATAATGTGTGACGAATTTAGTGGAAACTACTAGTTGACTTGTTTTATGACCAGTGAAATGATGATGGTGATGGAAATGGAGGTGAAGGCAAGGAAAGGCAGTGGAGAAAAAGAGAGAGCCAGAAGACACATTTGTCAACTTTCTAGCAACAAAAGTCTTCTTTTTGAACACGCCTTCTGCCACCTCCCACAGGATGGACTCTGGAATACTGGACACTTATTAAATATTTCATATCTTATATTTAAAACAAATTTAAAATTACATTTGTATATCTTATACTTTATCTGGATGAAGGAACTACTCTGTGAGAGTGGAGAAGGGATGGATGATTATCTCTATTTTATGTAGGTGGGACACAGAAAGCATGTGTGATGTGCCCTGTCTACACAGCTTGTCAGAGGCAGAATGTGCTGGGTACATTAGCCCATGAGACAGGCAAGGCATTCTTAGGACACAAGACTCATTTCTGCTAAAATGTTCATTCTTGAACTGTGGGATCTTAATAAAAGAGCCACTCAAGTGCTTTTTAAATTCTTTACCTTGTCTTAGAGTCTAAGAGTCTACTAAGTCATTCTATTTCCCAGCCGCACTACTGAAAATATAATGGATGAAAAAGAAAAGTTTTCTTGGCAAGGTATTTGATGTGTTGTCTTCTTGAAGGCACTTCCTGATGTAGTTACTGAGAAATGGCATCAGCAGAGCCAGCCTCAAGACAAGACTCTCTCCTTACTAGCCTTCCACTCCCGAGGTACCTAATATTTAATTTAAGTAGATGATCATAAAAGAAGCTCAGGCCATTGGCTTGGGGGTGGGGAGCACATTTAATTCTATTATGATTGTTGAAAGGACAGTATTTTGAGAGGTTAATAGAACCTGATTGATTTTCTTTAGTTTTTTATTATACAACTTACAAATGTAAGCAGTACATTGGGTCTGGGTTTTGTATTGTGGGAGATATATTGATGAAATAAAGGACCCCAGAAATATAATATGTGGGTTTTCTGCTTTGTTATTTCTTTAAAGGAGGAAAATCACACACCAAATTTTCTCTCTTCTTTTCCTCCATCTTTCTTCCTTCTTTCTTTTCCCCCTTCCTTCCTCCCTTCCTTTCCTTCCTTCTCAGTTCCTTCCTTATTTCTTTCCTTCTTCCTCCCCCTCTTCCTCACCTTGTTCTCCCTCCCTCCCTTCCTCTTTGCTATCCTTTCTTAACTCCCTTTTCCCCTATTCCATTCTTTCTAACTTTTCCCCTTTTCCCATTCAACACTCATTCAAATGTCAAGTATTTATTGTGTGCCTACCATAGGTCAGATAGGTTACAGTCTTCTCATGAATCCCCTCCAAAATACTTCCATTTGTCATTCTACCTGCAGATGACCAGCTCACTTGACTACATTTTTAGGGCCTTTTAATAATTGGAAAGACCTTCCATCTATCTCATGCAACTGTGTTTCTCTATGCTTTGATTAAAGATTTATACCTTTCCCCTAGCAAGATAGCACATTTAAGTTTCAGAGGAAAATGATGATCTCAAGTGGCTGGTATTTGTCTAGGCATAAAGGCTAAAATTTTTCACATTTCAAAAATCAGTAAGGGATTATACCGAACAGTTAGGGAAACAGCCATGTTAAATTATATTCATGTATTATTTTGTACTGAGTTTCTCAAACAAAAAAGACTTCCTTTGTAAACCTCATATAATTTTCTTCCTTCTTCCTTCCTCCGAGGCTTTCCAGTAAAGTTCTGGAGGGCCTTGCTTCTGCTTTTCTTCTGGGGGCTGGTGAGGTCATAGACCAAGGAGTAATCAGTTTTGGAGAGTGTTGAGGCTAACTAACTCATCAAGTGAGAAGCATTATGCATTGGACATGGAGAATGAGTCAGACTGAAAAAATGACTGTGGAGGCCAAATAAGAAGAGATCATGAGGTTGAAGCCCTCAGGTTTTCTCAGAACATGGCAAATATAGGTAAAAGGCCACCCAAGAAGTTCCTGAGTCAGTAGAAAGGGTACTTAAGATTTCTCATTTGGAGAAACCTTCATTTGAAAATTATAGGTCAGGGGATCAATTTTTGGGGGTTTATTTTTAATTGGGGGTCCCCCAATTTAAATGTAGAATGGCATTTGAGAAGATTCTTCCATATTAAGGACAGCATCTTTTCCTGAGGTTGTTGTCCAGGAGAGTTTACAAAGTGAGTGAAAAAGGACAATTTTCTGACTTAATAATGTGACCACTACATCATCCATTTCGCTGTACGTTTCTTGATGATCCCCTCTCAATGAGAATGTGTGTGCATGTTGTGTCTGAGTTTTTAATCATTAAAGATAAATGACAAACAAAGGTGCTTGTCTTCATGTTTCACTTAGACTTTGAAAGTGCTGAGGCTGTCTTTGATCTGATGATGTAGCTAAGCTTTCCATGAGTATTCTATTAACCCCCCCAAAGAAAATGCGCATGACTAATTAGAGCATTCCTCAATAGAGAAGAGTGTTCTACACATAAAAGTTATTTTAAAGATTTGCTGAAAAGATAGATTTGACCACATAACATTTAAATAGAAAAAAAGAATCTAATGATCACAATCTTTCTAGATAAACAAAATTAAAGGATAAGCAACAAGCTATAAAAGCATTTACAACTAGTACCATAGTCAAATATTTTGAATCCTTATATATAATACTCCAGGTGTAAACTGATTTGGAGAACAGTAAGTTCTTATTAGACAAGTGAGTAAATGATATACAATTTATTTTATTTTTTTATTGTTGTTCAAGTACAGTTGTCTCCATATTTCCACCATCCCACCCATCTCCACCTCCCACCCTCAATTCTACCTAAGTGATATACATTTCAAAATTACAAAATAGTTAAGAGGCATGAAGCTATCAATAAGAAACGCAAATTAAAGTAACACTGAAATTCTTTTTCTCTCCCTTCCATTTTCTTTTTTTCCTATACAGCGGCCAGTAATGAAAAAAAAAAATGCCTAGATTCAGTGACTACTAGAATTTTTGTAGATAGAATCTTGAAAACTTTACCTGGTGACAGAAAAAAGTCAACTCAATTATTTACCTGTTGATGCTGAATCTGCAAATTATCTAGATAAGAAGAAAACACATTTTTGTGATAAGGGATATTGTTGCTATATCTCCAGAGGGAAGCAGTTTGTTTCTCTTCAGTTGATAGGATAAGTGTACTTTGACACAGGAGTCTAATTTTTTCTCCTTTATATGCATGTATTTAAAAATTAACAGTTATCTTTCCCCCAAAAATAGCAGAATCACAGACTTTTTATTTTTCAAAATCATCAATTGCTTCTTTCTTTCCAATATCAGTCTCAAGTAAACATTTTGGGGGTAATTTGTATTTGTACTTTTGATTTTCATGAAATGTTGAACACTAGCTTCTCTTACTGCTCATTGGACAGAAGCGGAGTGATTTTAGCTGTGAACCCGGGACCGGACGTTTCTTCGTACACTCTGTACAGCGTTCATCCACCACTCTGCCCCAGTGGCAGCGGCCCGCATCAGGGGGCGACATGGGAAACGAGAGCTAAAACACACTGATTGTTCCCTTCCTGTGTCCCAGGCCACATCTCCTATGTTTTATGTTTCAGGGTTCTTATCTAAAAAAATAAGAATAACATTATTTATGCACAATAAAAGGACGTTATTAAAAATAATCAAATGAATTACTGCATGGAGCTCAACAAAGAACAAAGTGCTCTTAAAGTGTTTAATAATGAAGGACTAAAGGGATGAAGAATTTTATTCTGGGGCTGCTAATCCAGCACCTTTCATAAGCAGTAAATTTATTTAAGCTAAATAAATATAGCACATGACAGGTTGCATTTGTGTGGGAAATCACAGAGAAAACAGCAAAGACATTAGAAAATTGCATTTTTTTCAGGTAATTAAAGGTCATACTATTTAGCCAAACCATAATCCATCACAACGAGCAAGGCATTGATTACTGCTTGGACCACATTCATTTTTAATTCCATTAGTGAAATAAATGACAGCCTTTGAATTTGCCACTTTCTTGATACACAGTAATAAGAATGGCAAATTACTCCAGAATCCAGAATAGCTGTGGAGATAAGCTTCTTTCTTCCTCTTTGGCATCCCCAACTACAAATTTTAAGCAGCAATAAGCATAATAGCATTCTTCTCCAATGTGTTGTAATAGCAGCTCTTGGTGATCTGAGAATGTTCAAAGTCATTCTGTTTTCATGGTTCACCCACTGGTTAGCTGCAGAGCTGAAAACCCCTGCACCAGGCTGCCGTCCCCATTTCTCTTGGGCAGCAGTTGGTTTCCTACGGGCCCCTGAAACTAACGGTCCTCATTCACAAGATACCCAAGTCTCCTACAAACCGACTGAATTATATTTCTAGGTACATGTGTCGTAATGGCTGTCAAAGAGAAACACTCAAGCAGGTTATCTGGCTTCCCCATCTTCTTCAGGTGTAATGCAGTCATTCATTTTGTTTAACTCTTTGTGTTTAAACACAGAGACCACAAACTGAAAAATACACTCGAGTCTATTTTTGCTTTCTGTTGTTCTGTTTGTGGGAGTAATTGTTTCACACTCAGTGAACCACAAATGAGCTTGTGTTTGTGTAAGAACTTTTTAAGAGAACAAAGGAGCATTATTCTTACTGTGTACATGCGGGGATGAGGGCTCTGTATGTATATGTGTAGGATGATGTGTATATGAATGTATTTGCCAAATTCTTCACAAATAAATTCACTCGGATTCTTGTAGAGTAGTCTAGACTGGGAGTTTTCCTGTTGTTGGTAATGACCTACCTCTGTGGCACAAAACCTGTCTTGCAGAGTGATTTAAGCTTATGATCTGTGCCTCCTCCCTACCTAGTTTTTCTCAGGATGGACTTCTCTTATGTTTAAACTTTCACTACCCTCTGTCATTTCAGATCTGCCAGGCCTCTTATGACTTTTTTATATTACCATTTGATCATTCAAATACAGCAATGCCTCACTCATCTCCTCAAGCAACTGGAATCAAAACCTTGCCAGAAATCACACAGGCACCTAGGAGGTCCCAAGAACTATCACAGAACGCTTTAAATAAGAACACTTCAGTTCATACTCCACATCTACTCTGATTAAGTTTTTAAAATGTGTTTTTTTGTTTTTAAATGAACTCATGGGGAAAGAGCACTCTCAGAGGCACCCACCACAGTATGTAACAAATAAAGGAGGGATCTGCAATTTTTTTGCTGTGAAGGGCCAAGTAGTAAACATTTTCAGGTTTTTGGTCCATATGGTCTCTTGCAAATAGTCATCTCTGCCATTGCAGCGTGAAAGTGCCATAGATAATAAGAATGTGAATGAATTGGTGTGGCTGTGCTTTATTTACCAAGTTATGCCACAGTACAGATTTAGCCCAAGGGCCATAGTTTGCCAAACTCCAATCTAAATTAAGGTTGCCTGTCGACTGGGCAGAAGATAGGAAAGTCACTCAATAGAGTAGTGTGTTTTCTAGTCATACTCTAGTAATATTTTTAGTACTTTGAAGTGTACTCTGTTTAATCCATCGGAGAAGGATTTCTACCCTAAATTGTTTTTAAATGATCTCCATGTGCTGTTTAAATTATTTAGACAAAGTCCTTGTCTGGACAATCTCATTGCCCAGAGAACTAGGGGAAGGAGATGAATATATTACATATGTATGGGCTCCAGGCCTACCTTTTTTCTTTTTTTTTTTTTTTTAAAAACCTTAGTAGTGTTGAAAAAACAAGATGAATTTGTTTATAATACTTTATCCCTTTATTATTTGGCCTGCATTGAATATGATCCAGACCCTTTTTCAAATGTGGTCAAGCACTAATTTGCACGATTAATTTCCTCTCTCCACTTCCCCAACATAGCACACAAACTCACATAAGTGCACGCACACAACCATATGCACACTAAAATACCCAAGGCACTGGCATGTAGAATTTTAGGTACAGTCCAGCCTTCATACTTTACTCTGACTGAGATTTCTTTTCTTTGAGTAGCCATTGTCGAAGCTCAGGATAGAAATTTTTTTTGTCTTTAACTATTATTTTCTTTTTTAATCATTCTCTTACACCAAGCAGATAGGTCTCTTCTGAGACAATCAATGATCTTCCTTGTCATGGACTACAGAGTATCTTACTATAAAAAAGGTCTCAAGAAAAATATTCTACTACTAAATTAAACCTGAATTATGGGCATAAAGCTTTTACCAGGTGGTTAACCTAGGCATGTACTATTTTGAAAGCATGAAAAAAATTGCTGAGCGGTGACTGATAACAAGTGCTGTTTGGTAAACTGAGATATTGATAAGGGGTAATTACATTTTATGCTTTAGGGCATAAGTTGATCATTTGCAGGAGTCAGAAAGGAATTTCTCCCTCCCAGCAGAACAATATTAAGCAAGAAGCTGAGTTCATTAAGGAGTCAGGAAGTGCTTTAAGATCTTGCCTGAAGCAGGAAGTCTTACGTGGGACGGTCTGGTGCTACCCTGAGGATGCTCTGTCCCTTTGCATTCTCTGAGCACGCAAGCAGATATCTATCTTGTTCTTTACGCTGGAGATGACTATCTAGTTGTTCCCTGGTTTGCTTGTTCATTGGTCTTACTCGGAAGTTGGTGAAAGTGGTGATGAAATACCCCGCATCACTCATACTCTTTGGTTTTCAACCCTGATATTCAGTTATATGAAATACTATTCTCAGAACAAAGGTGGAAACTAGATAGCATTTTCCGAATTATTCTTGGATAGAAAAAGAGAACAGACACTGTGCTTAACACTCCAGCTTAACTGCTGGTATCTTGTTCCTTTTTGAGTATATATGTGTGTGTGTGTGTGTGTGTGTGTGTGTGCGTGCGTGTATTTTTTCTTCCTTAAAATAAATGCTAAATAGTTCTGTAGACTTAAGTCTTATCTTTAGTTCTATACATTTGAGCCCAGTTTTCCCTCTAAAATTTCCTAGGGTAGTATATAATAAATACCTTTGTAAAGGTAGTATTGGAGAGGAGTTGATTTATTACATAAAATGGATGCCTAAGGAGAGACTAGCAAGTTTTGTGTTTCACATCCCCCCTACAGCTTATTTCCTGCATTTTACTGAAGCATCTAGTGTTTAGTGCTCAGTAACCATTCATCCCTGGTTGACCAGGGTCTTCCTGTTAGACTTCGTTATCTAGTTCAAACCATTCTTTGCCTGTTTTTCCATATTGAAACTCACCTGTCTAGTTTCCAGAGATCCTGCTCTCTGACAGGGAGCTAGGGATGCTCGTAGGATCTCTTCAGTAAAAGGAGGTTATATTAATGAATGAAAACAAAAATCCTTAGTAGCAGGTGCCAAGATGAATGGAATAAGATTCATGTTCCCATGTTTTCCTAGTCAAGATAAGAGATAAGCAAACCACTACAAATGGTTTGCAGACAATGATGTTTAAATTTTTCCTGAAGTCAACGACAAATCACTGAAGGATTCGGCAGAGAAATGCTGTGGTCACATCAATGCGATGATTGTTTGCAAGTTGTCCGGGCGGTGGTAGAATGGGGCACTTAATACTGGAGGCACACAGACTTTAATTTTTGAAATCATCAACCTAAGAATAAATGAGGCCCTGGCCAAGGTTGTGACAAAGAAAAAAATTAGAATGGATAGAGATTGATTTAGGATATGGATCACAAAATGAACGATTCAATGTGAGTATTGAAAAAAGAGAAAAGCATTAAGATGATGAATGGATTTATGATCAATGGTAGTCTGAGAGGATGGTGGAGCCATTGGTGGGAAGAAAACTCAGGAGCAACAGATTCTGAGGAAAAAGTATGAGTTCAATCTTAAATAGGTGGAGTTACAGGAGACTGTGAACTTGTGGTAGAGACAATGGCTCAAAAAGCTGTGAGGTCTGGAGCTCAAGAGCAAGGTCGGTGTTGGGGAAATAGATTCAGGAGTCATCGATGTATGAATCCTGGGTGTTGATGAGAGGGTTAGAGAACAGAAAGAAGAGAAGAGAGATAAAGAAAGTACTAAGGAAGACATGTAACACTGAGGGGTGGACAGAGTACAGATAGAGTCACACTGGCTAGTGCTGTGTCGGAAACTTAGTGAGTGCTCAATAAATGATAGTCATCAATTCTATCATTCCCTAAAGGCAGAGACTATGTCTTATTCATGCTCATATCCCAACATCTGGCACTGTTTCCTACGCATGGTAGATACCCAATAGAGCACTTACCACATGTATGAGAGGGGTCATGGAGGAAACAGTGGCCAGAGGGAGGAAAAAATGAGGAAAAGAGTCTCAAGGAGGAGGGGGTCATCACATGCCACTGAAAGGTTAAGTAAGATAAGGACTGAAAAGTGTCCATTAGCTCTGGCAATTAGTAGGTCAGTTGTGACTACAGGGACAGCAATTTCAGTGGAGCAGTGGTGGGTGGAAGCCAGACTGTTTGTAGGCTGAGAAGTGAGTGTGTCCAACCACCCCTTTATGAAGTTGGGCTGTGAAGGAGAGAAGACACACTAGTGGGGAGCAACTGGTTAGTGCCCTATAAATTACATGGACTATGGGCTTTGGCAGAAGCTATCTTAGAGAGGTCACCTAGCTGGTGCCTTTTATCCATCGCCAGCCTGGGAACACACTCTTTTGTACCTCATGCCTGAACAGAGGATGGCCACTCCCTACCAGTTTCTATAAAGTCTTTAGTTATGGAATCCCCAAATTTCTCTCTGTCTACTGTTTTTACATCTACTTTCTGGGGCTACAAGGCACACCAATTGTAACTGTTTAGTTTTTTTTTTAATTGAAAAAAGATTTTATTTATTTATATTTAGACAGAGGGGGAGGGAGGGAGGAAGAGAGAGAGAAAAACACCACTGTATGGTTGCCTCTCATGCATCCTCTACTGGGGACTTGGCCCGCAACCCAGGCATGTGCCCTGACCGGGAACTGAACCAGTGACCCTTTGGTTCACAGGCTGGTGCTCAATCCACTGAGCACCATGAGCCAGGGCTAACAGTTCAGTTTTAATGAACCATGAGTGAAAATGAAAAAAGAAAAGAAAAAATAAATTTCCTTTTGAAGACATATGATATTATTATTCTATTTCCTCTGCTTTGCTTCTTAAAACTGTGTAAACTGCTTTGATACACACTGTCAATGAAAAATATTCTTTCATGAGCTCTAGCAAATTCATGATAAGTTCATAATAAATTGTATTTGATAAAGTAGAAACATTTTTAGGTCACAAAAGATCAAAACCCCACTAAATTCTGAGGACTGTTAGGAATCCAGAAGAAAACCACTATAAAATTATGCTTATTGGAATTAATTTCTTGAAATGAACTACCTTTAGGAAAAAAAGCAAAATCAGTTTTAAAAGCAAAAGAAAACAATTATTTTTGGGGGGAGGGTGAGAAAAATAAAGTAAGGCTCAGGAAAAGTTTAGATTTCAGCCCTTAAAATTTCAAAAGCATAATGAATACTGCTAATCTGTGAAACATAGACACTTATTTAATTATTAAAATGTTGAAACACTAGTTTATTTGATTTCATGTTATATATCTTTTACCACTTTAATTTCAATAGTGGATAAGTTATGGAATCTTCGTAAATCAAAGCTTGATGAATTATTTTAAATTTTAGCTTCCACTATTTATTCACTGTCCAGGCTCATCTAAGTGAAGATCCTTCGTTCCCTACAACTTTAGAAGCAGAAAGTATAAGGTGATTCATTTCAATTTGAAAATAGATTAATTTTTCATGTAGAAATGAAATTAATTTAGGATGGACTTAAGAGCAAAGTCTTAAAAAGCTGGTCTGTCTGTCAACACAACTTAGAATGCAGTTGTCTATAGTTTTATAAAATCCAGTTTACGTTGCCCTATAAACAGGAAGATTAACATGTGGTTAAGTTCTAGCCGCAACTCTTACAAGTCCCAATTTCCCAGCTCTGTTCCATTTTCTTTTTTTCCCCCTTGCACTTTCCTGTTTGTGGTCTCAGACTGCACCAGCATTAACGCGCTTTACTAGAGACATGGGTTTCTGGGACATCTTTGACAAGCTGGGTGAGAGGAGGCAGCATGATTCACGCAGGATCATTCCTTTCTGAAAGCAGGCTGAGCGCCGGGGACTGCCCGTGCACACGTCAGTCCTCACCCAGCTCCGGAGTCAGGCTCTGCTCCGCCCAGCGATTTAGCCATGGGCTTCAGAAACCTGTTCTGGGGTGGTTTGGAAACAGCAGAGGACAGGATTCCTCCTGGATAGCTTACTGCCTTCCCACGTGACCCTCGAACGCTTTTCTTCCTGGTTTAAACTGGTCAAACCTTGTCTCCTTAACCCTTGTGGAAAACCCAAGCTTTATCTTTTTTCAGTTGGGAAAACAGCATTTATTTAATCTGGTTACATTTATTGAGAGGTCTACCTTACAGAGCGAAGGGCCAGGGATGAGGCTGGAATGGGTTTCTTCATTTGCTTGACAAATATTGAGTATCTTCTGTGTCAGGGATGTGGTTGGTGCTGTGGGTGCCAAGGTGAGAAAAACTACAGAAACAGGTCACAGCTGAGCATAGAAAACAAAATCGTTCATAACCCTTAATAAGAGGCCAATAATTATGTTTAAAAAGCAATAGAGCAAAGTGCTAGCAAAGTGAGAGGCGGTGTGCCTGGTTAGGGGAACTGAGGGTGGGAGAGAAGTCTTCTGGAGGAGCTGACATTTGGGATGGTCCTTGAAGAATGCACAGAGCTGTGCTACCAGAGAATCAGAGGCCTGGCTTTCCAGGTTTTCTGAGAAAACAGAAAGTGTGACTTAAAGCATAAGATGTGAAGAGAGGAGGTGGCCAGCTGAATTTAATAGAGTTAACATCTTAAGAATTTGGGTTAACAATTGAGGCTGAAAGGAGATGCTCAAACATCCTTGTTGTGTGTTAACCAACATCACTGCCAGAAAATTATTGATGTTTAAAACCTACTTTTTTAATCTCTTCTCATTTAATTTTCAGCAGAGGTAGAAAATAGGCAACTATCTCTGACTAGCAAATAAACATTTTTAAATTTGAAAGCTGCCTAATATGATTATCCACATAGAAAGAAAGTTATAGAATATAGAGATTGCTAAATAGTAAGCTTGTCAATTTTTATTTTTATATTAATTACATATTTAAGGTATAAACATGATGTGACATTCGTATGCACAGTGAAATGGTCACTACAGCCAGGCTCATTAACATATCTCCTCTGTCACTATTTTTTTGGTGATGAGAGCACCTCAAATCTACTCTCTTAGTCAATGTTCAGTATTTAATACAGTATTATTAACTGTAGTCATTATGCTGCCTATTTGGTCTCTAGACTTATTCATCCTGCACAACTTCAACTTAGTACCCTTTGACCAATATCTCCCCAATTTTCCCACCTCCCTGCCTCTGGTAACCACTGTTTTACTAACAAGTGTGTTTAAATCAAAGAGCATAGCATTGTGTTGGACGCTGACAAAAATACAAACTGAGCTGAAGTCTGTGCCTCAAGATCTACCATAAGGCAAGTACTAGGAAGTTTAAAACAACAACGCTAAGTGGGCATTCAGTGTTTATTTCTACTGCATATGAATTCTCTATCGCAGTGGTAGGATTTCTGATTTTGAGCACCCAGAAAGCCTTCTATATTTTTCTTCATAGTTGGTCTTCTAGCTCAGGCATAAACCACAGCTACCAGAGGCAAATACTACATATTAGTTACCATGGGCATATTAAAAAGAAGACCTCACAGTGGAAGAAATGCAGCACTGTATTTGGTTTTCAAAGCGGGCTGGGATATCTTATGCCTGGAAATCTTTAAGACAGGATTGATGGTTATCTGGGTAAGTATGGTCTGCCTGGGGCAAGGCATTCAGGGAGGTGACCCCTGCAGCTGCTTATTACACTGTGTTCCCAGGAGCCTTCCTTAGTCACAAAAGCTTCTGCTTGATTACTAAACCAAGTCCATTCTCCTGAGAACACTTTTCAACAATAGTTCAGAGACAAACTTTTGGCATGAGTCAAAAATCATGTTAGTGGTGACCTCACTTCCTTAGCAATTATCAGCTTGTGTCCTGTCAAGGGGGTGAGGGGAAGGGCCAGAGGTAAAGTTTTATTCTGCTTCTCTCCTCTAATGGATCTGGAGCCACCAAGGAAATCAGCAAGTCATTACAGTACTGGGTTTGGAGCCGGTCCAAGGGTTTCATTCTCATCTTCTCTGCTTACATGGACTAGTGACCAGTCTCCCCAGTGCTGTTGTTTCCTCATCCGTATAATAAGGATAAAAATAATAGATCCACCAACCAACCAGGTTGGGAGGGTTAGCTGAGAAAATAGGGTGGGCCCTAATCCAATCTGACTGGTGTTATTGTAAGAAGAGAGAATCTGGGCATAGGAGGAGACACCAAGGGCACCTGGGCAGAGAGGAAAGACCCTGTGAGAACACGGAGAGAGAAGGCAACTTTCTGTAAGCTAGGGAGAGAGGCCTCAGCAGAAACTAAACCTGCTGATAGCTTGATTTTGGAATCCCAGTCCAGAACTGTGAGATGATACCCTTCTGTTGTTCAAGACCGTAGTCTGTGGTAATCACTACAGTAGCTCCAATAAACTACCACATTGGAACACCGCTTCATCTGTTCATACAATGGCTGATTTCCCACCATGATGGCAGAGTTGAGTATTTGAACAAAATGTGACAGATGACCAAAGTCTAAACTATTTACTCTCTGTTTCTGTGCAGAAAAGTTTGCAAACCACTGCCTTAAAGCACCCCCAAAACTATTCTAAATAGAAATTTTAGGAAGGTAATATAAGCTTATTTCATTTTTATGCTTCTGTTTTCCAAGTTGGATGGGGGTCTTTTGGAGAAGAGGATCAGATATTTTCTAGGAAGGGGGGAATATTGTTCTCTAGTCATGGGAAAACCTGTGTCCACTTACAGATGTGTGGATAAAGGGAATATGATACACAGTACACAGTAGCCAAGACATGGAAACTACCAAAGTATCCTCTGACCAATGACTGGATAAAGAAGATGTGGTGTATAAACAATGACACACTACTCAGCCACACGAAAGGTGAAACATTGCCATCTGTGACTGTTGCATCCACCAACCGCGAGAACAAATGTCGGAGACTTTCAGGGTTTCAAAGATGTTACTTTATTGGCCAAAGTTTTACCTGCGCAGGGGCGAACTCTCCGAACGTGTCCGGAGACACAGTGCTCCTTAGAGCTGCAAATGAGAGTCGCGCCTAATGCTCACAACTAAGGGTTTTTATGGACGCGAGCAAGCAAGCCGGGCACAGAAGCGAAT
>PVKM010001804.1:0-72430 GCA_004027735.1 Carollia perspicillata
GGGAATTCTATAAAATATGCAAGGAAAAGAAAAGCCTGGCTTAGAGAATGTGAGAACTCTGCAGACATTTAATTATACATTTTTCACTCGGCCTCCAAGGTCCCCATAGCTTTTGGTCAAACAATTTTCGAGGCATCCAGTAAAAATGGGATGCATGTTACCATGTCTAAATCATTGCCAGCCTTATGTAAATAAAGACTTCAGGACACAGCCAAATCTCGCTGGCACCCCGTAGCAGTATCAGTGAATACAATGGTAATAAGACAATTAAGCAAACATTCGAACTGCACAGAGAGTTAAAATTACAGGGTAATTATTACCTAAATCAAAGATTAAGAAAAAAATAAGGCCAGTCATGTCTGTATATAAACAGTGCTTAATTTGTTATTGTGTTGAGCTCCGTGTGTATACGCCTGGCGTCTGACAAGCCGCTCAGCCTCCTGCTTTCTTAAGTAGGTTTTACCGTTAAATTACGTCTAGAATGAACCAACTTGCCAGTGCACCACGATATTAATCTCCCAAGTATTCAATCACTTAACAATACCATCATTATTCTGCAGAATTCTGCTTGTTCACTCTTTGTTCATGTTTTCAGATGTGTCATTAAGAGCAATTTTATTTCAAAAGAATTCAAAAGCTGTGCATGTGCAAATGTATGATAAAAAAGGTTTAAATATTTCATCTTCCCAAAGGACACCCCCCACCCAAAAAAAAAGATAATCAAACAATTGCCAAGTCTGTGAATTCAAAACAATTATTTAAAATTAAAGCATTCTTGAGGGTTCCTGGAGAGGGCACTTGAAAGGAGAGCGGGAAGCTCGGGAGACCGAACTCTGCTTTTCAGCGGAGCAGGTTCTGTCGTTGCCTCAGTTCAGCCCTGTGGCTGCGGTGCCGCTCGGTGCGCCTCCTCTGCGTTCCACGTCTGTAGTCCGCAATTAGCGTTGGTGTGCAGAAATGAGTACAATCGCTGTATCAGAAATGGCCTACTCTTCAGACTACTGATTTTATAGTTCATTAAAAGCATTTCTCAAGAGGCGTTCATATTGAATTCTGACTTCCAGGATGACCACAGAGGAACAGTTACAGGCAGTGAGTGAGGTCCTGCGGTGGAGCCACGCTGTTTCTTGAATTGTATCCAAAAGTCGTGAGCCCAGCGTTTCCAGGGCCTGCTGCTTACACAGCTGTTTAGATGGCTGAGGGCAAACGAGAGTGACCAAATCTCTTTTCTCTAGGCAATTCCACCCTCATATGCCCAGACCCAAATTAGAGTGGAATTTAAGAAATGAAACAGCAAAGCATAGAGGTAATGTACCTTCAAGTGATTTCAGAATCTGCTTCACTGAAAGAATATTTCGGGAAACTTAACTTCAAAATGTCAATAATATGACCAAGTTGCTTTGGAAAAATAAATCTTCTGAACAATGACTGTGTCTTTGAAAACACCTTTTTCAGGACTTTACATAAAGTATTCCAATTAAAGAGATTTTTTCACTTTATCTGAACCTATAAATAGAAAGTGTGTGTTTCTGAAAGGCCTCCGGCTAGGGGGCTCACTAGATGTGCAAGGGGGGGAAATGTTTCAAAGGAAATGTACATTTCCCTCTGTTTTGTTCTCTAATCAAAAAGCCTTTTAAAAAGATGAATGGGGACCACCCAATAGGCCAGAGATAATAGAAGCCATTTCTCTGGAGGAACATATTAATTATTTATTATTAATTATTTAAGTACTATAGTGTTCTTATCACTAAATATACACTTGTATGTTATAAACAGCCATTAAAATATATTGCCTAACTATTAATGCTCCAGCATTACACCAAGAAGCTGGCACAGTTAACACCAGTAAATTCATTTGTTGACATTTATGTCTTTTATTCACATGACTTCTGCTGTGGCTTTTCAGAAAGTAGGAAAAAGAAACTGCCAGGTTTCTATTTTCCACTCACTAGCATTAAAATCATTTGTGTTACCTTAATTATTCTTTTAGAGAAATGACATTGTACTAGGTAGGTAAATTAAGGCATTTACTACTGTCATGTTTATTACTCACTATTCATTTAATTGTTATATAAATATGTATCTGGCTTCTCCTATGTTCCGATAATTGTCCTGAGAATACGGAGATGAATAAGACATGAGTTTTGACTCCAAAGTGCTCACTGAAAAAAGCAGGATCGGAGACATGAAAATATAGCACTCCAATACAATGTCTGTGGTGACAAGAGGCTGATTGAAGTGCACAGAATTATACATCATAAGGGGACAGGGCAAGCAGGGCTATACCTACCCGGGGTACTATGGATAGGTGGTGATAAAGACAGGGAGCATCATCATAGGCTTCCCAGAGGAAGGAGCACTTGCCCTGAATCTCAGAAACATGCATTTTCATCCTGATGAACAATGGTCAACTATTCAACCTGTAACCGTCATCGATAGCCTAGTGGACCTGCCAGTCCTAGAGAGTTCAATCCATCAGCCAAATATTCCAAATATTTCTTTCATGTCTGCGAAGTGCAGCAAATGCCATAGAAGATCATTAAAAAAGTTTCAGAACAAGTACTTGGCCTGGCTTGAAACTGCTTCTAGTTCTGCTGAGAATAACCACGGCCAGAACAACGCATTTGACAGCCCAGTCGGCCTTATAATCCTGCCTCCTTTCAAGCTCAGCTGGTATCATGTAAAGGAAGGGCTGAGGTTGCTGGGAAGGAGAGGAGAGCGACCTTCCGTCTGAACTCGACTATCTTGAGCAAAAACGAAAACAAACTTGAAAGACTCAAAGACCTTAAATATGCCTTTCCCTGAGGTGCCCCCCACCTCTTCTGATTAAATAAGATTCCTTCAATGTATACTCTCATAATACCCTGCAATTTTCTTCCATAGTTTTTAGTAGTTTGTGGCCTTCATTGGACTTGGAGATTCACGAGGACATCGTCATGTCCGTACTGTTGTTCTTGGCTATCCCTACAACTCACACAGCAGCAGTCACATAATAAACACTTAATAAAATTTATTGAACGAGTGACTAAAAATGTCATATCTAAAAAGCTGTAGCAAGCTGGAAAAATTTGTTTTAATTTTGCGATTCTGGTCTTAGTTTTCTGAAGTCGTTTCGTGTTTCTAAGCAACAGCAATAAACAAAGAGCTCTTATCGACAACCTTCATCCTCCTACCTTATGGGTTTATCATTCTCAACAACTTAGCTGTGGCACCAGTCCACGAATACATGTATTTGGCACAGCATCAAAAACAGCTTCATTGATACTGCTAACATAGGAGAAACAGGGGTAAAGTAAGCGTTACATCCACTCAGAGGGCTGGGTAACATTGGGAAATGCATAGCAGGTGCCATGATCCCAGAACTGGCATTGAGGAAGCCACCGAGAAAAGTGCGGTGTAGCAACTCCAGGTCAGGAGGCAGGCAATTTGGCCAAGACTGCCCAAAAAGCTTAATAATGGACAACAGAAGTAAATTAAAATATACCGTGCCATCCCAGTAGAAGGTAATATATGACAGCACACAGTAATAAAGTAGCCAGTGATTTATCATGAAACATTTGGAACTGACACTAAGATTAAATGAATAAATGGCGTAGATTGAAGACAGCCTGCCTAACAGGAGGGATAGACCTGAAGCTGATATTAACACCAGTGAGAAGGCATCTGCAGAGAAATGGGATTTAACCTAAAAAATGGTGCTGTAAGTTAGGATTCGGATTAACAGTGGCAATTAGGACAGAATAGTCCATGAGTGTAATTCTTCATGTTTTCCTATGCCCTTAAATCGCTTAGCCTCATTTCCCCCATTTTAAAGAGAAAGAAGTAGTGGCTCAGGAAATGAAGCAACCTGCCCAAAATGTATGAGGCTAGTAAGTGGCAGGTTTGACCTCAAAGCTTAGCTTCCCTTCTTATATTAGACTTCCCATTGTCACAGCCCCAGATATTAAAGATTTACAAGTATTTCATAGAGCTCCTCCTGCATAATGTTGCAGTTTTGCCAACATGTACCCTTGTCCAAGCTGTGTATATCCAATCTTGTTTTTGCAATTTCACAGTTTGTGACCACCTGTGGAATTGTGGGAAACTAGGGATGTTCTTTCGGTGTTGCTGTTGCTGTGATTGTGTGTGTGATAGAAGAGCCCTGGAGACCTGGGTTGTTAAAACCAAGTGAGGGACTCAAGGCAGGAAAAATAACAGAAAACTGAATGTGAAGAGGAAACACCAACGTGGGCCATCTGCGTGAAACTTCGTGTCCCGTTGGAAATGACAAGTAGGAAGCAGCATTTTCTGGGCTGTTTTGCACCGGGGGTCTCTGTGTGGGAATATTCATTTAGGACACGAGAAGTCAGAGAGGACTGATGGTGAGGTTATAAAAGAAAAGAACTTGTACTGAGGACACCGGGTATTAGTTCTCCACCACATGAATAAAGGAAGTTCAGGGTACAGGTCTCAGTGGACTAAGAGGGGTCAGACCCTCTCAGAGTTCCCCTTTCATATAAGGGATTAACCCCTGAGAGTCACAGTTCTCTGTAAGTCTTTCTAGAGTTTATGTGCCCCACACCGGTCTCCCCTTCAAGGATTATTCCCAATTCCCCAACTGTCTAAAAAGTGGGGTGTAAGGGGAATTATTAAAAATTTCTCTTTGAATTTAGCTTGAATGAAAAATGTAAAAAAATATTTCAGCATTGCTCACTAAATTAAGCTCTACTAAACATTTACTGTAGAGACTGACACTGGAGTCCTCACTCAGTTCTTTTGTAAGTTAGTCACTTGTCTCTCAGGGTTGGGGTGCTCAGAGTGGGCTCCACAGATCGGCCCAGCAGGGGGTTATTAAAAAATGCAATTCACACGGAAATGTCAATGCAACTCATCCACCCCAGACATTCTGTTTCAGAGGCTAAAGAAAGGGGCGGAAGAAAACAACATGTGTGTGTTTTATAAACAAACTATTCCAGGTGAGTGCTAAGCACACTCATAATATTTGAGAAGCACTTACTTAAAGTATGTGGTCTCCCGTGGGACTATATCAGTGGTATTTTATTACTGTATTGTATTGTATTCATTCTAACTCACATTAGGAAATAATTTGAATCCAGGGTTCAGTATATATATATATGTATAAAACATAAATACACAGAAACACAAATAGCACCTGAAAGAAACCTTTATCAAAACAGTACTTACGCTTACTATGTGTAAAACATTCTGACATTTTGTATTTGATTCTATTCTACTCTTAAGTCCTACCCGCCAGACTGATCTCACCAACCACTGATTGTAACTGGCACATTGAAAAATAATATTCTGTTATGTATATTCAGAAAAAGACTTTGGAAGGATGAACAGACGTCTACCAAAGTGTATTGATTTTATTTAGCCTGGAGAAAAGACCCAAGGGCACTGACAATTACCTTGTTATAGTTGTAAGCCTGTTATCCTGAAGAAGAATTAGCTTTGCTCTGTGTGGCAAGATCTATTTTGATTTGTTACAAGAAAATACTTCATAAACAATGAGAGCTGATCAACAGTGACATGAAATATATCGAAGTAGGGAATACATCTCATTAGAAATGTTCATGCCAAGCTAGTGGACGCCTTGACACTTGGGTTTAAAATGGAACTTAAGCTTTAGAAGATAGCTTGGACTTGACGTGTCTTAAGGCTGGCTCTAACCCTGTGATTTTATGGTTCTCTCAGTTCTGGAGTCTTCCTTCACTTCAGCACACGTCTGGTTTAAGTCTCCTATTGCACTTACTCAAAGGGCCTGCATGACAGACATGCACCAGAGGCAGAATTGCTTTAAGTTAAAAATCATGCCCTTGTACGTTAGTACTCTGCTGTAATTACTTCCTTCTCTGTGTCCCTCCACTCACCTCTCTGGTCCTCATGGGCTGGGTCTCTGCTTTAATTTGTTCCCTGCACCTATCACAGAGGTTTTCATATAGCTGGCAATAGTAGGTGTAAGTTAAATGAGTTTAAGACTCAATGAATGAATATCTCTCATGCTGATAAGCACCCATGCCTAGAAAGCAGAGGACAGTTTCTAAGACTATACTTTATTTTTGACATCCTAAACAGGTTGACAAAAAATAATGCCCTCCTTTATTTTTCAGATGCATGTTGTACGTTGATGTCACTGTTCCACTGGTAGTAGGAGAAAAAGAGATAGAAACTCAAGCCTTCAGATGCTAAACCGGCTCTGCCTGATGCCACTCCTCATGAGAAGTACTGTCTGCTCACTGTACTACATAACAAGGTGTGCTTCTGGGCTGTGAAACCGTGGGAGACAGGATGATGGCGAAGCCAAGCAAACAAACCTTGTCAATTTACTTCCAAATGTAAATTAAGAAAAGATGAGATGTGTTTATCAGTGGACCTCGGAAAGTGCCCTGCACATAAAAGCGTCTTAATAACTCACTTGCCTAAGGGAACAAATGACTTACAAAGTCTGACCGAGTCACCCCAGCAGCTCCTTCAGCAGAGAGTCACACTAATGTACCTCAGGCAACAGGCTCAGAATAAGATCTCTTGATTGCTGTCGCACTGTTTACTTCACCACCCACGTTCTCTCCCATTATGATGTAATAGGAAAATTAATCAATCACAAAGAACATTTTAGAGAAATTGAATAAAAGAAGATAGAGCCTTGTCTGTAAGGGAGTTACATAATACACTATGCTTAGCAAGAGGATGGTGCTAATACTCACCCTGCCTAACCACTCCCATCAAAGTACTCACAAAAGACTTAGGCTATTGGCAATACTCAATGTATACGTTTTGCAAAACATTTAAACAACAGCTTTTCTTCCATCTGTCCTATCAAGATTTGTAGTCGGTCTTTCATTATTTCTATATATTTATTCTTATGTAATGTAAAGGCTTGACCATGAGTAACCACTAGTGTATAGCTATGTAATGCACAGATAAATAATGTTTACCTCTGGCTATGTATCTATTTTAGCACTATTCTTTCTCCAGAAATCCTCACTAGCCCGTGTAAGTCTTATTGAACTCATTTCCTTTACACTGAATCATGTAGAGCAGTAAATAACTAGACTGCAAGGAGCTTACAGTCCAGTTGAAGAGGAGGCAAACCACTTTAAATGTAATTACAATGCACTCTGACTTGATTCTTTATGGACGAACTAAGCACAGGGTGCTATGCGAGGAATTCAGAAGGCCATCTGGTCTACTCTGAGAGGAAGCAGGAAGGGTTTCCCAGAGAAACGGACGTGTGCATTGACACCTGAATGGGTGCAACAGGAGTTAACTGGATAAGAGGGTGATGGGAAAGGGAGACCATTCCAGGCAGAGGTGACAGCAGGTATAAAAGCCTGAAGGAGAAAGACAATGTGGCCATTGTAATCACTGGAGGTGAGTTTATTAATGTTGAAACAGAGAGTGCAACGTGAGAGGTGGTGAGAGATGAGGTTGGAGAAGGAAATGGGGGACCTCCTTAATCATAAATGGCCTCTCTGACAAGCAAGCACGATGGGAAGCTTCGAAGGGCTCTGGGTTTGGAGGTGAAATGATCTGGGTCACCTAATGTGAAGCTGATTCTAGTTGCCACACAGACTACAGGTTGAAGGGCCATTGTTAGAGGCCAGGAGAAGAGTCAAGAGGCCTTTTCAGTAAGAGACAGCCATAACCTGGATTTAAAAAATGGTAGTGAGGATGGAGAGCAAAGAATGAACAAACTCTGGAGAAATCCAAAAGAAAGCCATAAAAGGACTTGACAATTGCTTGGATGTGAAGGTGGAGAAAGACACGGTCAAGGGTGTCTCCATGATTACAGATTTGAGTGAATCAAACCCGTCTCGATGCCACCTCATTCCAGATGACCCACACACATTAGTCAACCTGGACTGGAATGTGACTCGAAGTGTGCCCTGCGTGTCCCCTTCATAGCGCTGTTAATACTTTTATCTCTGCCTCATCATATGCAAGGTGCATCTCAAAAGACACTCTCTAGGTTTTCTCATACCGATTACATCTTTATCACACTATTTAAGGGAAGCTATTGTATGAAAGTTATTGATATATTTTTTGTGTGTGTGATGAAAACTTTTAAGATGTACTCCCTTAGCAACTTTCAAGTACGCAATACATTATTAACTACAGTATTCATGCTGTGCATTGCATCCCCATGATTTACTTATATTACAACTGGAAAATTGTACTTTTTGATGACCTTCATCCATTTTGCCTATATATACTTGTTTAATGCCTTTGCTATGCCTTCCTTCACCCCGTATTATCAAGGCTATGGCAGAGCATATCCTTATCATGTATTTCTTATATTACCTTTCACACACAAACCTGGTTCTTTAATAGAACAGATTTACTTAAAGATGTAAAAGCTTGATTTTTTTGACTTTCCTCAAATACTTCTGCATGCACAATATTTGAATAATGTCTTGGAAGTACAATACCCATATTTTTCTATTAGAAAAAAATCTATTAGTGTAAAATGGCCATTACTTTCCTGTGAGTCCTTCTGGTACTGTTCATAATCTCACATAGGATGAATAAAAAGATGCATGTGCTATATCCAGTGACACATAGTAGACTGGATAAATTGCAGAGGGAAGTTCCCCGGAGTGAATTATCATTAATAATACACACATATCTGTAATCTATTCTGAGTCAAGCTCATTGCTGCTACTGAAAATCCATCGTGCAGATATTTGTGCTCAGGTTGTGCCTTTATGCATTCAAAACTTCCCTTTTAGTCCATATTGCATTGTCTCCTAGATTGGAGCAAAGTACAGGGGGTGCGGATTGTCTCCTGGAAAACACAGGTTTTTAAATGATCTCATTTTTCTCTTTTGGATTAAACACTGAAGGTAAATAGAGAGCCTTAGATGTCATATAATATTAAAATAAAATGCACTTCAAATGAAGATTTTCTAATACCTTTTTGCAAAATGCCCCACAGAAATTAAGTTTTCTAATTCTATACCTCACCACACACCCAATCTAAATTGAAATGGTGAGTGTCATACTACATATTATTGATACGGAAATACTCTTTATGCACAGATTCTGCATTTGTGAATTTACCTACTTACTAAAAGTTATTTGTGAGCCCCAAATCAACCCTTGCAGCGGGGGCTTCGTGGTCATTTGTGGACACGGGCAATAAGGCGGAAAATCTGAGTTGTGTGCTGCGAACACTCGCAGCTGAGGCTGAAGACGACAGTGCTCTGCCTTCCTGTTTCGGCTCTGGTACTACAAACAAGTGTCCTCTTCGCGGTCTGTTTAGTGCCACATTTTTCACATTTTTTGTGCCTTTTTTTGGTTTAAAATGGCCCTCAAGCCTAGTGCTGAAGTGCTCTCTAGTGTTCCCAAGGCCACAATGTGCTGTTAAAATAAAATACAATGAAGGCCAAGCCTGAAAATCTCCAGACAAAACCTTTCAAGTCATGTAGGCAAACCTAAATCTAGCTTATTTCATGAACAGGAGTAAAACAGGTCATTTCTTATAAATGCCTCTGATAATCATAAAAGAAACTTGAGTCATTTTCCCAAAATGGTATAAAATAAACACTTTCAACCAATCCCCCGCTGTGGAAACCCCCATTGTAATAACCAAGCATTGTAAATGTTAAACAACTTCCTCATTTTCACTTCTGAAAGCTCCCAGTTCGCAAAATGCTCTTATATGCACAATATACTTTTACCAAGTACTTTATTTTACTGATTTGGTGTTTTTATTTTTTCTATGTCTGTGTTTTTTGCAGGACCTTAAAAAATATACCTATGTTAGATAAGCTTGGTTCAGGCATGACTTAGGCCCTGAGTCCCATGTTAATGAATTAACAATATATATTAAATAGGTGTTTTTAAATAGAAACACACATAAAACCAGGTTATGTACTGATCCACTGATGAAAATGTTTTGATCAGAGTTTTCCAAAAATCTATGTATTAGGAACAATAATTCAATATTTGCTAATTCAGTCTGCACGGTGACTACAGGAATAAATTCTGCAAGTAACATGAACTGACTGTATTTCCTTCTCTAAAACTTAAAAATTATCACTATGAATGGTGACAAGTACACTGTACTATATAATTTAATGTCACTGAAATTAAAATGCATATAATTATGGATAAGAAACAGTTCTCCCTTCAGAGTGCTCACAGTCTAGTAGAAGAGACGAACAGGTAAAGAATAAACTAGAACATGGGTGGCAAAAGTGATAATCAATATACAAATAAGATGGAATGGGGACATGGAGGTATACTGTAGCAAATGATGCATGGGGAATTAGAGAAAGGATATGGAATGCATGGTGCAATGTACCTGAGTTGTTTTCTTAGGTATGAGTGGGAGTACAAGAGATAAGTAGGGGAATAGAGTGAATCGAGGCCCAAACACACATTATCCAACTTTGAATTCATGGATAAAGAATGCCAAATGCCCATGTACTATTTTGACAATGGAAATAGATCTCTAAATAAGAAGAATACTCATATCTAATATTTGAAATTATTTTTGAGTGAAATATTCATTAATGAAACTAATAATAGATTTCTCCATTACGCCAGGCACGCAAGTTTGCTTTGCCCCTGACCTACAAAGTCCTAAGGCTTATTGTACACAGTGAGTCACAACAGTAACGCTTCTTGGCTAACTGACCAAATAAGTAAAAAATGTCAGTGGGCCTGATTTAAATTAAAAGAAAGAAATCCATTTTTACAGTTGGCGTACAACATTGGAACTATATCCGCATTCGATTTACTTCATCTACCTTAGGTGCCATAGACACACTAGGCATGTGCTTCATTCCAGAAAGTAATCCAATATTAAGAATAAAAGGCAAGTTTCATAGAAAGTATCCTGTTCGTACATGTCCTATGTGGTGAGGCGGGAATCCCAGCAATTAAACACAATAGAGTCCTTGTTCCCCCGTGCCAATATTTTTAATAGATCCACCATTGTAGCAGACTTCAACCTTCCCCAGGAGAAATTACAGGCCTCCTTTGAAAGATGCTGAGAAGTACCCCATGGCTACGTTCAAATTGTCAGACTTCATTTTGAACCGTTCCGAACAGCCCTCTAAGTGCCAGGGAATCAACATGGAGGGCACAGTGCTGGAAGCGGCTTTCTGGTGTCTGTTAGAAAACAGTGGGGACGTCATCCTGCCAGAGTCGCTTCTCCCCACTCCTACCCTGACAAAATAAGAGGGATGACTGCCTTCCAAATACACTGCGCCCGACTCCTGCTAACCAAGTCGAAATCCATCAGCAGCTGCAGCAACTCACAGGCTGCGCCAGATGCCAGGAGGGGAACACCTACAGGGGCAAAGGGCCTCCCGAAAAATCCCTGCTCTCTCCCTTCCAAAGGCCTAACACCAAACTATCCTCAAAGTCCAGAAGTCCTGGCAGAAAAGAGAGTTTAAAAAGCCTAAGGAAAACACATACCCCACTTTGAAAACAGAGAAAGTTTAGATGTCCCCTGCTCACCCATTGCTAGTGGCTTTATCTCCTGAGCCAGTTTCCCTTCCCTCACCTTGTCCTGCCCATTTCCTCTCCATAAGTGTGCTCACCAGGTCCCTCAGCCTCAGCACTTCTCACAAAGAACAGCACAAAACAGATGCCAGCAGGGCCAAAGGCAGACACCAGGGGGCTGTCACTTCTTCGCCCCAGCCTACAGTGGAATGCCAGCAGCTCGTGTGGATTCCGCCCTCTTGCAGCCAGACTCCAGTGGAAGCAGGCTCTGGCCAGTGCCCCACACAGTCAGTCACAGCTGCTAAGTGGTCTCTCGGCTTCAGGTGGTCTATAAGCCTCCTACTCCAGACAGATGCTATAGTTCTAGGCCCAGGCAGGACAACCTGCTGGAGCACACACGTTCCAGGGCAAAGCAGCCCACCGTGAGGCGAGAGGGGGTCAGAGCCAGAAAAAGCCTCCAGGGTTCAGTTGCTAACTGGGTTGAAGGATCTGGCACCAGAGCGCGGGCCCGAGGCATGCTGCTGGGATTCGCTGCAATATCCAGCTGCTTGTCTGGGTGCTTGGTGCCAAATAGCGGTCCTGGCGTGGAGCCGTCGGGCGGGCACCGTGACTGAAGTGCTGCAGTTCAACAATTTCACCAGGCTGTGCCAGCCCGGAGGAAGAGAGCGCTTCCTTGTCTAAAATCCCTTCCAATGGCATCTACTTCTGTGGAAGCCTCAGCTCTGAGATGTTCTGGCCGGCGCGGAATTAAAACATTGCAGAGAAAATGGCTGGGAAGTAAACACTACCTGCCAGAGCTTCTCTTCCGAACGGGTTAAAAGTAAGACATGGGAGACTAGCTAAAGCTGGTGTCCCTGACACAGCTGCTGTTGTCCCTGAGGCTTTAGTCTTAGCAAGCAAGAGAAGCAGGGAATCAAATCGTTTTCAGCATAAACTCCATGAATATGTAGATTCTCTCCCATTTATAAACATATTAATAGCAGGATTATATGTATTGGGTTGCAGTAGATCCAAGAATCCATTAAATGGTGTACCAATTTTTAAACCATTTTCAGGCTATGTGAACTTCACCCAGAAAACATCTACATTCAAGCATACTTTCAGAAGTTTACATTCATTTCCATACAACCCCAGCTTTTCCTAAATTTCTTCTGTTTAATATTAAACACTTGGTTCGAGCTACTAGAGAAGCATCGTGCCGTTGAACATTTCTCTCCATTTTATTGCATGTTCACTATTTGTTTTTATAAACCATAACCTAGATCCTCTACAGAAAATCAAGCAAACAAAGGCCAACTAATTTGATGGGACATTAATGATGACTAATTCCTTTGGCTCAATGGCTGAAACGGTTTCTTCTCTCCAGCTCTCCCAGACTGGTTTCAATTCTTTGTACGAAATACACCAAACGACACCTGTCATTTATTTAACTGTTGTGTTGCTAGTACCAGCTTATGGCATGCTGCGTGTCAGGAAAACTTACCCGTATTTTGCCAGGTATAATGTGCCCTTTTTTGCCCAAATTTTTGAGGGAAAAATAAGTATATATATTATACATGGGTATGATGATTACATACCCTGGATATAATAATGGGTATGATAATCCCATGTATACTGTGCACAAAAATGTCGGTGCATATTACACAGAGCAAAACACAGTAATTGGTCATCATGTTGACATTTGGAATCATAGAGCTCCCTTTTCCCAGCCATTTTAAGAAATACGATCTTTCATATAGGTTTTATAGAAGTTGTAGATTCTAAATCCTAGAGTAAACTATATGAGAATGCCCATAATCAAAATCACATCATAAGCTCTAAAAACAGGAGGGAACTAATAAGCCACTGGCCAATCTGATCTTATTTCTATTGGTCCAGATTGTGAGAAAGCACATCCGTGCTTTGTCTATTAGGACTGAAGCACACACTCCTGAGAGCCCTTGTACATGAAATATACAACAGCCAGGTACATGAGTTGAGGTTCTACTCAGAGGGAACCTTCCTATTAGGGTGCTAATTATTATACAAATCACAGCCAAAAGTTACTAGCTCCATACAGAGGAAAATCTCTGTATCTGTCTGATGTCATGCCTAAACGTATAATTTGATATCCTGTGTGGATCCAGAAAACATCTCCTCTGAAAGACGCACAGCCCAACTTGTCTTTGTTTCCCAAAATGTCCCTCATACTTCTCACTATGCAATTAATGATTTTTTTTTTCAGGGTAAACAGAGGTGATCAGCTAATTGTGCCATTGCACTGGACTTAACACCATTATTTGTTCAAACCATTCATATAGGATATACTCCAAGTACCTGACTGTGGTACGCTGGAAAAATGCTAGGGGTAAACTGTCTCTAAAACCCATTGCTTACATACTGCCTAAGCTGGCTAGTAAGGAAAAGCCAGGTACCTGTCTATTAGCCCCTCTCACGGGAGGCAACATGGGCATGAGTGAGCTGGCTCACTGCCCATTGCTTCTGATCCACAGGGGGGGAAACAGGGAATGCTGTCACTTGGCCTCTTACAGAAGCTTTGTGGAACACCTACCATGTCTGCCCTCTCAAAAAGTGAGGAATCCTCATCTACTTGAATGTCTGGAGAAAATAAAACAAAACACCTCATAAGCAGAGGGTTGAGGTCATTGTGGTTAATACTGAATGTTGTTTAATTGGGCATTGGGAGAGACTAAAATGCTGATGGAGGGGTCTTTTGCTTGTTCACTCTCTTCTGATGTTCTGAAATTTTGTCTTTACTATCCTTAAAAAATAATGGGGAGCTGACACTGGTTTTAGAAAGTATGTAGGACAATATCCTATAAGAACGTCTTCCTTGTTTCACCTTCTTCATCATTACCTATGCCCTTGCGACTACGTGCGCCTCAGGGTTTTGTGGTTATAAAAAGGTTGGTCTCAAAGTTTTAATTCACAAAGAGAGATCAACACATATTAGTTATTCTGTGAAATTTGGTTCTACAGAATGCAATTTCTTTCCACTCTGTCCTAAGGGGTGAAAATGATAGGAGTTTAAGATGTAAGATGGATCTTGAAATTAGTTCCAACAGTTAGCAACATTTCATGCCACAAATTGTTATCGGGCACTTAACATGTGGCAGGCATTGAGCTAAATGGTTGGGGATACAATGATGAAGAAGACATCATCCCTGCAAATACAGAAGTGTTAACAAGCATATAGACACTGGTGTGTGTGTGTGTGCGTGTGTGTGTGTGTGTGTGTGTTATGTGTTGATGGGTACTGGCCACAGTACTTGCTTAGGAAAACTAGTCACAAGTTTCCACTTTGTCCCACTATTTTTTGTTCATTAAGTGCATGTTTTCCTTATTCCTCCATAATTTAATTTTTTTATTTTGTTTTGTTTTCTATCAATCACTATGATTTAGGCTTACAGCATCAACCTTTCTCCCAGTTTCAAAGTTACCTCTATGAATGAGGCATTCAAACAAAAGATGAGTAATATGCCTGCCATCATTTTAATGTTTTAGCAATTAGCATTAATACCAAGCAGTTCCGTGCACAAAGGAATCATAGGATTTTGAATGTAGGTGAAACCACTGTCACTAAAATCCAGGTAAAATGGAATGTCTTACTCGAGATGACAAACATACTAACTCAGGAAGACTGATTAGTGTTTTAGTATGTGTTATGTTATTCAGTAGCAGAAGCAGGGATCTCAAAGAACTGGAAATCAAACGGTTATGTGTTCTGTAACAGGAGTCTAGGAGGTCATAAATCATAGGGGCAACTGAGGCCCAGGTTGGGCCTTGCCAATACCATGGAGATGTTCGGTGGCAGAGGTAGGAAAAGGCTTCAGGTCTCCCAATTTCCAGCCACTGCACTAGCGGGCCATCCTTGGCCATGTTTTCCCAGATCCAATGTATGCCTTTCAGATACATCTCTGACTGCTCCTTACTGGCCAGTTGGGAACTCTGGGTGGTGGGTACCCACCCCTGATCTGAGAATCTCCTGCCTTGACCACACTAGGGAGATGCTAGGCTTGCTGTGGCTTGTTGCCTTCTTGGCCCTAGCTCAGAGGCTGTGGTTTCTCAGCTTCTCTAAGTTTTCCTAGAAAACTCTCAGCTGAATGAAATAGCATGAAATATGCAGCTCCCATTTCTGTCAACCCAGGGATATGAAATGGGAACTTTACCGTGACTATGGTGAAAAATGAAACTCTGGCCCTGACCTGGGTGGCTTAGTTGGCTGGTGTTGCCCCACAAAGTGAAAGGTTGCAGGTTCAATTCCCAGTGAGGGCACATGCCTGGGCTGTGGATTTGGTTCTGGGTTGGGGTACATGCAAGAGTCAGCGGATCAAATATTCTCACATCCATGTTTCTCTCCCACTCTTTCTCCCTCCCTTTCCCTCTCTCCAAGAATAAATAAATAACAATCTTTTAAAAAAACAAACAAACAAAATTTAACTCTGGAGCAAGTTGGAAACATAGCCCTGTGTAGCATCACACAGAACACAGCATCACAAAGTGACACTGTGGGACTAAAACACAAGCACATGGGATACAATAATATAGTAAACAACTTTTTTGTAACCTAGCAACCATTTTTGACATAAGTTAAGATGAAGTCTAACTTTCTCATCTTACACTAAGATGATGGCACTTTTGATAGTAAAATGAACTCTGGAAAAATGCTGGTGATAATAATTTATGCTGCTAGATCTATGTCCTAGTAAATAACAGATAGCAGGTGTTTTGCTAGTATTACTGTTGAATGAAATTAAAAGCTGGCAATATAGGCTGATCATCCCCTTTTTCTGTTATTTGACCATTTTTTCCAAATCTGAAAGTCTAGAAATTTTTATTCTATTCTATTCAGAACACTTGACAATTTAAGCAGCCAGTGCGCGATGGATGGAATAAACTCTATCAAAGGGTATTTATATCACACTGATAACCGGGAAATAGTAGCTTTGATTTGAAATACAATTTCATATTTTGGGATATGTCATCGTAATTTGAGAGTTGTTCATGCTTCTTTTTAGAAAGGGAGAAAAGGCATTCACACAAATAAAACACTTTTGCTGAAGTGTTTTCTGTCAAACTAGGCACTCAACACTCTTTCTCAAGTAGTTATAATGCAAGGTACTATGTCAACTGCACATTAAAGATATGCTGTTTTGACAGAGTTTTGCAAATAATTAATTTTCTTGCAGTGGCTCAGAAAGTCATTCCTTTGCATCCATTGATAGACGTTTATGCGACTGGAGTTTATAATACGGTTTGGTGTCACCAAGAAATGATAGGGAAATGATTTTCCCTTTCCCTACAACGATAGGGATTGAAATGCCCATTCTCTAGGCCACATTTTGATGAAGAAGATCTGACTCAACAGCTTATGTGTTTATTCCAATAGTAAAAACCTGGTAAGACTGAGAAAGCAGACACTACTGCCTGGTTTTGAGTTCCCATTCAGCCACTTTTAGAATATGTCACCAGTTTCTAACCTTCAGCAATGATCTAACCTCTCTGTGCCTCAGTTCTCCTAGATGCAAAAGGGTATCAACAGTTAACTCATTTGGAAGGGACGAGGTTGATAACTAAATGAAATAATACAGCAGGTCCTCAAATAGTGTTGTTTTGTTCAATGGTGTTTTTCTAGAACATCGGTGGGGAAAAAAATGTATTCCCAGCTGGAGACTCTGTCTGTGTGGAGTTTGCAAATTCTCCCCCCCATCTGTGTAGGTTTTTTCTGGAGACTCTGATTTCCTCCCACATCCCAAAGATGTGCCCGTGAGGGGAGCTGGCCTCTCTGCAGTGTCCCAGCCTGCATGAGCGTGGGTGTATGCCGTGCCCTATGATGGAAGGAAGTCCTGCCTCATGCCCTGAGCTGCCGGGAAAGGCCCCAGCCACCCATAACCTTGAAGTGTAATAAGTGGGATGGAAAATCACTATCTGACTTGTTTTTATAAATCTTTCCTAAATGTACCTACAGCTTCCATTTATTTCATTGCTTAATATTCTAATAGTTTTGGATCCTGATTTAGAAGTCTGGTGATGCTTTTCGTGACCAGAGATGTGCCACAGGGACTGAACTCTTGTTTCCATCCATGGACTTAATGGCTGCGATTTTCAGTCTTTTTCATCTCGTGGCACACACACACTAATTACAAAAATTCTGCAGCACACCAAAATATGTATTATTTTTGCCAAGCTGACAAAAATAATAGCTATAATTTCCATGCATTCACACCAGGCACCTCCTGCTGTGTTGGCTGTTGTCGTTTTTTCATTTGACAATCTAAAGGAAAAGAGGTCAGTGTCCCTGACTAAATAGCCAGGTACTGAGTGTCTTAAAAATTCCTGTGGCGCATCAGGGCGCCACGGCACACCAGTTGAAAATCGCTGGCTTTTGGTTACGTTGGTTTCATTTTATATATTGTTTCGCTTAAAGTAGCAGTTTCCAAACACTGATCAATGACCTTGAGTACAGTTCTGGTAAGCAGAGTCCTGGTCTGCCTGGCACTGAGGGGTCAGTCCCCATGTCTAGGGGTCATCCTGATGTGGGACTTTCACGCTAAAACCAGGAAAGTCCAGGACAAGCCAGAAAGAGCTGATCACGCTACCTGTAAAATGCTGGTAACAGTATCCAGCACAGAGCTCTCACTAAAACGTCAGCCCTCACTGGAAGCGGTATCCTTTTCCCTGGAATTCAAATATGCAATGAATGCGAATGCATTCATCTTCCACAGAATTAGTGGAAGTTGTAACCTAGTAAATACTGCCCTTTCGCACACACAGAGGCAGAGCACCAAGAACCCATTGCTTACGTAAAGGTCCACAGCAAATCACTTTCTGCTCAGACCAAAGGGTCCTGGAAGGACTGTATTCCCTGGAAATGTGCCTCCTTTCCCCATCTCAGAGGTGCCACCCATTATTAGTACATGATGACTCCTTTATTACATTTTGAAAATGGGGGGGGGGGGCTTTAACAGTTCTCTGATAACCTCATTTCTAGTTATTACTTGCACTGTTACAGATTTTTTCTGGTTTGTGGTCATGAAAGTATCCTAAAGACATACCCAATAAAGCACGCAGGTAATGGCAGCAATCGCCGAGTTCACCGTGTGACTGTGCCATGGTTCCATGTCGAGACACGCAGGTCCTCTGCAGATCACATCTCTAGCTGGCCTGTGATGCTGAAGCAGCAGTCAGTGAAACAGGTCAGCTCCCTGTCCTAAGATTCCTGTGCAAGAATCTGCAAGGTTCAATTTTTAATGCAAGAAATTGGCACCGTTGCCTTTGAAAACTTGTGTACTGGGCAGCAATTACCAATAACCAAGGTCTGTGTCTTGAATAACGAAGGCAACTGTGTTTATGCAGATCAAGCCTAGAAGTAAAGAATCATAGAATGCCAGAGCTGGGAAGGACTTGGGACAGTATGTTGTGATATCCTTGGATCAAAGGACCACTAGCTTCACACAGAACGTTCAGATGGGGAGAAAATTCACTTTCATTTACAACAGGAACATTCTTATAAGCATAACACTCACTCTCTATTCGAGTGTTCATCTGTGTATTAACTCATGTAATTCTCTTAACAACCCTAAATGGAAGGGACTGTTACTGTACCTATTTGGTAGAAAGAGAAACTGAGGAAAAGAGAAGTATGTAACTTACCCAAGGGTACAGAGCAAATAAATGATAGATTTGAGAGGGAACCCGGAGTGATCCCCATACAAACGAATGCAAAGAGGACAAGGCTGTCAGTGCTGACACTGAAATACCAGGGTCTCTGCATTTCCCAAGAAAGAAGCCACCCAAAGCAAGTGTGACGTGCATCTGAATTTATATGTCGATGAAGACTACTTTAATAATTGATATTTTTAAGCATATGCATCCCTAATTCTAACTTTAGTGTAATAATTTAAATAAATAAAAATCTCTAGTTAGCCATAAAATTTTAAAAGTATTTAATACACAGAGGAAACACTTTTTAAATGTAGACCTTGTAAGAAAATTTAGTTCCTAAGAACTAATTCAAGCTAAAACCAAACTCAACCTGTTCATGCAGCAATAAAATCTAAGTGATATCAGAATACCGTTAATTTATGCACATTGACAAGATTACTGTTTGAAACAGCTTTACTATCTATATTCAAGAGCTAAAAGGCTTGTCATTAGTTTGGTTCCAAAACTTCCATTTTATTTTAAAATGCATAGCATTATGCCATATTTACACACTACAACTATAAATGTTTTTCAATTTGTTCTGCACTATATTTGAATTTTTATCTTTTAGATAGAATCCAGATCATAGGTGTTTGTCTTGATACTGTGCAAGTTTATAGTAAAAATATGCCACTACATAATAGATAGCAATAAGATTGCAAAACTGTACAGGATAATATAAGGTTTTGTGGTTGTGTAGAGATAAAAAAAAAAAGACAGGAATAATGTAAACACCAAAATATATGCTTTGCTTGAATGCAGAACCCTTAAAAATACAAGTGAACTCCACTTACTTTAGTCCTATTATATAAATATGAATGGCAATAAAGATTTTTTACATTGTATAAGTGAATAAAAATAACTAGAATTTATTAAAGATTTGTTATGTATCAGTCACTAATCGCTCAGATGGTACGTGACTCAACCAAGTTTCCACAACTAGTGAGTGGTTAATTAGAGCCCACCACTAACTCAAAATTCTTTGCTATTCTCATGGTATGATGCCACCTCCTTGCCTTTGTAAGCAGAGGACTTTAAATTGTGAACTTCCCAGCCTGTGATTGTATTTTTAAACAGCTTTTAGAATGATGGAAATGTTTTATATCTTGATTATCATGCTGACTACATACGGGCATATGTTTGTCAAAATGCATCAAGTCCTATGCTTAAAATGAGTGTATTTAATTTTACTCCTCCATAATGTTGATTTAAAAACTAAACAACAAATCTATTTACAAAAATGCCAGGGGCATATTTACTGCACAAAACAAAATACCCATTTATCAAGAGACACCACCGTGTCAGAGATATAATGAATATAACAGATAAAAAGTAAAACACGCATTTTCAAACTTTCTTTTAAGTATAAAATGTAACTATAATTTAATCTCAATCATATGATTAAATAACATATACAAATCATACTACTGCCAATTTTCAGATGAAATGCCGTCATTTTTAATATGACAAATACGGCATATTTCCAGGGAACACTTTCCTGTGTCTCTTCCATCGTGGCTGCAGAAGTCATTTGGTTGCAAAGAGAAATCTGTAGGAAAATTCCAAAGCCAAAAAAACGTCCAGTGAACACCATTCCATGAATACAGACTACTTTGCATCAGGGATGGAATTAGCAGTCAGTGGGGCGCTGCGATCTGCCTGACAACCGAAACTTTATAGCTCGGGCAAGAGTAAATGGTTATTTCCTGTCTCGGCAGCAATACTGAGTGAGTAAGCAAATTATTGATCCCCATTTAGTTCCTTAAACACATGTGACTCAAGCTATCCTGAGGCTTCCCTCCAAAACTCTCCTCAGAATCTACACAGTAAAAGAACTTCATATTCAAAACATTTCTTCTTTCACTCCAACGATACAACTGGAATGCAGTGCCTAAGACAAAATCCTGCTTCCTGTATCTCCCACTGTGAACTCAAGGGTCTACCCCAGAACAAGGTTTATGATATAAGTCCAGTAAAATCATTTTTTATGGTACTGATGAATGCAGGCTTTATTCAGTCATTAAATATGTATCAGTTACCACTTAAGCACCTGGAACTGTGCTAGGCATTGATGTACACAAAGGAGTAAGAGAAATCTACTGTCCTCAAAAGCTTGGAGTTAAGAAAGGTGAGGGAGAGGAGAAAGGAGGATTAAAGAGACAGTGACAGGGAGAGCAATAGAGATAGACAGAAATGATAGAGACAGGACAGGAGACAGAGGACAGAGACAGAAAGATAGGAGGGGAAAAGGAAGGAGAGAGAGAGAAAATGAATACACCAGAAAATCAGCAGGAAAATTTTTAGAAAAGATAACTATTTAGATCCAGTTTGGGTGTAAAGGAAAGACAGACATCTCCATTTGGAAGGACTGTCAAGTAATGCGCCTGAATTGAGGCCCATCGAGTTGTTCAGCTTTTACGGTCTGCAAAGACTGCCCTGGCCAAGCTTGCCCATGACCTTGACGTTGTCGCACCCAAGTGTAGCTTTTCGGTTGGTACATTCCCTAACTTCTCAGTAGTATTCAACACCCTTGATTATTCTGATTTCTTGAAATACTTTCTTCTCCCAGCGTCTGTAACGTCACACTCTTCTGCTTTTGGGGGGATTCCCTCTATTTCATTGGTTAGTCCTTTACAGACATTTTTTTCTTGGCTTCTCCCCCTCTCAGAACAGCAGACTGTTGAGTAGTGTGACCACTTTTCTTTTCTTGCTGCATATATACTCTTTGTATGCATCATAATTAAGAGAAGAAACTATTAAACCAAATGTCTAAATTTAAACACTGGACTTGACAAGTACTTCACTTCTTTGTGTCATTAATTTTTCATCTTTAAAATGGGGGAGTTCTCATGAGGTATAAATGAGTTAACACATGTTTTTTTGAAATACTTACATATAAAATACTTCAAATAATGTTTAGCACATATGAGGCACTATATTACTGTATCAGTACAACGTGATTAAATGCCATTTATAATGCTTAATGATGCCCATTCTAGATGTCAATATTTTAATGTAAACTCTGCTTTGGAAACTAGTCACATATCAAACTGCCAACTTGCATCTCATTTTAGATGTCAAAGAGGGCCTAAAATATAACAGGACTGAGAAGAACTCCTGATTTATCTTCACCCAAAATTGCTTCTTCCACAGTCCTCCTTATTGTATTCAATGACTCTATATTCGCTACACACTAAACCCAAAATCTTAGCATGATCCCTAATTTCTCTTTCATTTAACCTTACCCCCATGTTCAATTCATCAGTAATGTCTGTCAAAACGACCCCAAAAGATATCCTGAATCCATCACAACTAACCTCTCCTGCCATCCGACCCCACTCCAAGCCACCCCTGCCTGCTTCCTGGACTTCCTCAACAGCCTCTTTGCTCATTTGCTGGCCTCTCTTATATGCTACTGAAACCCACGCTTTATATAATAGCAAGAATAACTTTTTTAAAGAAGTTGATTAGGAAAAAAAACATTCTTCATACTCTGCTAACAAAACTTTGCTGATTTTGCCTTGGCATACTTTTTCTTTTTGTCATCTCAAGGTCACCTCCCAGTCTTTACATACAACCTCCTTTTTTATGGCATTTAAACCTTTTAATGGCATATTCTTACCTTTTTAAATTATTCATTCCTTCATCTATTGTCTCTCATCATTAGAATGCAAATCCTATGCAGAGACTTACCAGTCCTTAAGCTATCTGCAGTGCTTGGCAAATAGATGACATTCAATAAATATTTTTAAATAAATAAGCAAATAAACTATGACAGCTGTGAAACAGAAGAGATGTTGGATATTATAAACAGCAAGTAATTGAAATCTATGTACCTTGGAAACTGTTTCTAGGTTGGGGAAAAGTGTGATTCCAGGGTGTGCGCGTGCGCGCGCGCGCGCGCGTGTGTGTGTGTGTGTGTGTGTGTGTGTGTTTTCATGATTGGATGGATAATGGTGCCATCCATTGACAAAAAAAAAAACATTGAAAAAGAAACAATTCCAAGAACAAACTTTTCATGACATTGAGTTTGATAGTTCTTAAGATTCAAGTTTGGAATCGTCCAGGGAATAATGAGAGATGCATCTAGAAGTAGAAGAAACATCTGCATGAGGTAGAGATATGGACTTAATAATCATCAGAATAGTTAGAATTATTTAAGTAGAGAAGAACAGACAGTGTGTGGAGTGAGAAGAGAGGAGGTCAGCACTCTGGAAAACACCAAAACATTCCTGAGGAAAATAAGTTGGAAAAAAGAATCTACAAAAGCTAGGGAGGAGACCCAAAAAAGCAGGGCAGGATAGCCAAGGAGGAAGAAAGTTTAGAGAATAAAGGAGAGATCCACAGGGTCAAGTAAAGGAGAGACTGAATAAAATAAGGACTAACAAAGTAGCTAGATTTGGTAATTAGAAGATCACTAGGCACCCTGAAAACCAAAATGCCATCTGAATTTGCCAGAGACCTGCCTTTGAACCCCAAATCCCTCAGAATTGCAGGTACACAGCAAATCTGCCTGACACTGAACTTCTCCCAGGTCTCCAGGACTTGACTTGGTATATCCAGAGACTGCTCATCATACCCTTCCCCAGCCCCACTTTGTGTGTGCTACCACCAATGTAGTTACCTAAGGTACCTGGCGCTCTCATTTTTATTTCTCACATCCATTTCTAGGACAAATATAGAAGAGTTTTATCAGCTATCAGCAATTAAAATAAATAGATTTTCAAAAAACCATGGACATTTGGCAGAATCTTCTTCACCCAAAGTAGTGAAAACAACCATGAATGAATGGTCAATGAATCACTGGGACAATAATTTCTAAGATGCCCCCAAATGCTGCTACTTTTTATAAGAGTCACTAGATTTATATTCAATAGACTATAGACTAAGAAAAAAGAAATACATATGTATGGAGAGAGAGGGTGAAATTGACTAGCATGAGTCAAAATAGGAAGGGATTCTAGTTTAATCATCAATTAAATGCAAACATTATTAACAAATGAAATGCTGAAGAAATGTTTGGCTTATGAAAATCACATGAAGAAGGAAAATGAGATCCTTCTAAGCACATTCTTAAAGCAATTTTGGAGGCCTATCCTAGGTCTTGATGTTTCTTCTCATATAAATCTAAACATCAGTCCTTGATTTTTCATGTATAAACCCAAATATCCACTTTTGTCATCAGAAAGTCCAATTCATTCTAAAATTATCTTAATAAATTTTATTTTTTAAGTCGGGGTTAATTACAATCAAATTAGTGGCTCCTATGAAATTTTTAGATTTTAAGAAAGTCAGAGTAAGAAAGTTAACACAAAGGATAAATTATGTTTTCTGATTAATATGGGCAGCATTTACTCCAGGGGTTTTCAAACTTTGTTCCATACCAGAATAACCTAAGCAAGACTGCAAAATGTTCAGTGTCTAAGCTGACCTGATACTGGTTAAATCAGACTCCTTGGCAGTGAAATTCAGGCATCAGTATTTTTTAGAGCTCCTCAAGGGACTCTCAGGAGCAGCCACGGATTTGAGAACTCATGACTTACGCTACCCTTGTTCTCATTAAATGAATGTTTTAATAGATATGAATAAGCACTTTGAAGTAAGAGCTGGGTTTGGAATCGTGGTGGCTGTGTAAATTTGGACAAGACCCTTAACCCTTTGAGCCTCAATTTACTCAACTATTACTTAGTAATTATTTTTCCCACTTCATAGGGTTGTTTGGAGCATTAAATAAGGTAACATAAAAATTTAGAAGAGTACATGGTATGTAATACACAATAAATGTTGTTAATAATACATGTAAATTAAAATTTATTATTAGGCATTTATTGATTACAAACTATGTCTGGTTTATAATATGTACATGGTAAATATAGTTGTACCTAAGTCTGAACATATATATTATATATATATATCATCTTTATATATAATATATATTATATATTATATATATATGTGTATGTATATGTGTGTATATATATATATATATATATATATATATATATATATATATATATCCAAGTGTCAGCTCTATGCTGACTCTATAAATTCAGACATCTAGTTTGGGCCTTAAAGGCACTCTCTCACTTAAATTACACAAAGGCAGGGTTCAAAGATCCTCAAATTCACTTTCCACTCACACCTGCCACCATGCAGATTTATGGCACCTCAAAAGCAGCTGCGTAATGTGAGTCCGACTTGCAGAAGAAAGCTCCTAATAAATTTCCCCGGCTCTTATTAGAGGGAACTTTTAAATCTTCAATGACACAGTAAGAAAGAGCTCAAAAAATGTCCAGTCATATTTTTCTTATTTGCTCAGTTACTTGGGAGTGCGTGATGACTTGTTCTCTTTAGTTGTATCTGAACAGTTTGACAGATGACTGTGACAAGGTTACTTTTAAATTGATAAAAGGTTTGATTGTGTTGGTGCATTGGTCAAAATTGTCTGACACCACGTATAATGGATTCTGCACTCAAGGGCCGGATGGCACTTGAATGAGCTCTTCAGCTATTCAGCGTTCAGTGCTCACCTTCACGAGTCTCCAAAAGGGGCGGGTAAAAGTCTGGGAGATTAGCTGGGGTAGACCCTGGGCTCTTGAACACAAATACTCCCGCTCTGTTCTCCTGTTTTCACCCTGGGCATTTCTCCGCTCTTGTTAAATGTTAAAGTGACGTTTAGAGCTTCTCTGTAAAAGGAGCAGCGCTAGGGTGTCAGAGCTTGAGCAAGGAGAACATTTACAGAGAAAGATGAAAGGCGGGGCAGCTGACTTCCTGGCTTCCGGTGATGATGAAAAAAGTGTGTGCACCTATCCAACCAAGAGCCTCACTCCTTTGCCTTCATTCTGCTTCCAGGGGCCTTAGCAGCATCGGGTTACAGAAGAACACTTCACTCTCTACCTGCATCAGGTTGCTGTTAGATTCAGACGAGTTAATTATGTGCAAGTGGGGGCAATGTCCAGCTAGGGCTTTCTGAAAGCATCGTGTTTGTTAAAACTTATAAGTCATGAGAATGATTAGATAAAAGGTATTGTTCACCTGGAAAATATAAACACATTAATGATTTTTCTTTCCATTTAAAATTCAGTCCATTATGTTAAATGTGTGGTTTTAGTTTTTAAGAGCAATTTCAATGTCTTTCAAGGGCATGTTTACAGTCATATAATAGGTTTCCAATTTCTTTGAGGGAGGAAATATAGCTTAATATGTGAAAAATAATTATACCATGAAAATTTTATTGGGTCCAGAAAAGTTCCAATGCTCTCTCTTTATTAAGGAAAATCAATCTTCCCCCACTTATATATCCTCTTCTTGAAATAAGCATAAGAAGTATATATATATATGTATATATAAATATATTCCAACTATTGCATCTATGGTTTCCAACTGGTAACCCATCACAAGAACATAATTGTATAATCAACTAGAGTATTAGTTTTCATTATACAGTTGACCCCTGAACACCTTAAGTTTAAACCACACAGGACCACATATACATAAACTTTTTTTAAAGAAATATATCGGAAAAATTTTTGAGATTGTCTTACTACCGCTGAAGCAATCATATTGATTACACTAGACTACCACAAAGTAACCATACTGTTGTTTCTTGGTTATCAATCATTACACCTGTAAATAAATATGAATTTCTTTTCCACATTATCTTTTTATTTTTGATGTCTAGTGTTAGTTATACATGTAACATCTACAGTGTTTTGATATCATACATGACAATATTGCCATAGATAATGACAGATAATTTATCTTATAAACAGATGATAAGCTTATGATATTGATAGATACAGTGGAGTACTATAAAAGTATTTTCTCTTTCTTAATGATTTTCTTAGTAACATTTTCTACTCTCTGGCTTACTTATGGTAAGAATAAAGTATATAATGCATTAACACACAAAATATGTGTTAATCGGCTGTTTATGTGATTGGTAAGGCTTCTGGTCAACAGTTGGCTATCAGTAGTTAAGTTTGGAGGAGTCAAAGTTATATGCGGATGTTGGACTACATAGGGGATAGTGTCCTTAAACCCCATGTTGCTCTGGGGGCCACTGCATTTGCCTTTAGTGCTTTTAATGTGGCAGACATTGACTGTTTAATAGTGTATTGATGACACACTCATGACTGGGTAAGAAAAAGAGACTAAAAATCAATGATTTGTGTCCTATTTTGTGCTACTTCACTGTTTCTTTGGGAGTTTATTTGGTTAATTGCCTCTCAAGTCATTGCTTCTTAACACAAAAATAAATGCCTATGAAAGAAGACATCTTTCTCCACACATCATTTTCCACCACCATAATTATTAATTCTCATGCTTGATTCTGTGAGCATAAATTATTCTTCTTCCAGATCGCTTTTCACCTCTTCCTACTCTGACTCTTCCTTGATTTCACTCATGGGATCCTGTCTTTCCATTCTGCCAGTGGAGTTATCTTATTGAAACAAAGTCTATGTTACCTTCCTTCTTGTAACAATTCAGTGATTTCCTCCGTTGCTCTTAGAATTTAAAAAAGCTCCTCACATGATACACAGAGAGATCATCACCTTATTCCTCTCCATGTTTCCAGCTTATATCACCCCACACTCCAACACTGTCTCTCTGCTAGAACCACATTGGCTTTCTTTGCAACCCTTTAATCTTTGCTACGCTACCCCCAGCCACTGGATCTACACACATGAAGTTCCTTCTGCCTGGAAGGTCCTTCCCTTCCTTCTTAGTCAAACCAGTTCCTCCTTCTGATCTTAACTCAACTGTCACTTCCTTAAAGATGCCTTTGCTCATGGCCGTATCCGGGTATAATCTCATGTTACAAAGACTCTTAGTTCCATGCTCACTTATTGCATTTATAGTTTCAATTTTATATCAAAGTATATAACTATTTAACTGATGGTCTATTTTGCCTAGGGGAGTATAAGCTCTGCTAAAACAAAGCCAGTATCTGGCATGCAACAGAGGTGCTTTGTAAATATTTCTTAATTGAAAACACAATAAAGATCCCTGAGAATTCTCAAGATGAAGGCATTACAAGGTATCTCCTACAAGACACACGATGTAATGTATTCATTCAAAACGTAGGTATATCTAAAGATTTTCCATGGAGTGAAGTCATTTGTCACGTCTATTACTTTTTCAGTCTTGTCTTCATTTCTTTTACTTTATTTGCAGTTCAAACATAGGGGTTTTGGTGATGAATGTGAATGGGATACCTAACAATTTGCTCGCAGGTTATTCACTGTGAAATAATGCAATTGCTTTCCTTTAATATTGTTTTCTTGCCATCCATTGGTATTAATATGGATATTGCATTTAAATTCCAGATAATTTGATATATCTATATGCCCTTTTTGTATATCTCTATTTTCTATCATTTTATTAGTGTGGATATAAGCAAGCATTGTAGTTTCCATATTACAAGATAATATTAACTCTAAAATACTTATAATTTCATAGAAATAAACATGGAAAATTGATCCTGATAGCAAGTTCATTTAAACCAACAAATATCTGTTTTGTAGATGAAATTAAAGTGTTGGATGAGTGATCGAAATGCAAAATGACCTGCATCTTCAGAAGACTGCTAATGTAAAGTAGTAATAAGCAATGTGAGAGACCAACACAACCTGAGACAAAACAGGATTTTACATGTGATCTGCACTGGTCTTGTGCCAAAGGCATCCTGGCCATCAGGTCATGTTCATGTAGCTGTATCTATTTAGGGTGTAGCCCCAACAACTCTTCACAAGGGACCTGCTGAAAGACATAAAAGGTGGCCCAGACCAGGTGTTCTTACTGACTAATGGGGACCTCAGTAAAATATCAGAATTTTAGGATAAAAGACATTTAAAAGATTATCAGGTTCCAATAGATTATTCTATACAGGGTGGAAACCAAAGTTAAGAAGGGACAGATTGTTTGTCTATGGCCAGCACCCAGCTGACGGCACAGCCAGGAGTGAAACCGAGATCGTAGGGCACAGCTCTTTCTACTACCTTCCCATTGCCTGATCGTGTTAGTTCTTCACGGTTCCACAGGAAAACAAATCTGAGCAATAAACCCCAGGTCTAGACCACATCAGTAGCTGGAGAACCCATAAACATTTTTATAATAACAATAGCATGGGCCACATTTTATTAGCTAGCAAAAATTAATGTGAACAAGTAACCATTACCCTCTGTGCACTTAGCATTCTTTAAAATTCCCCAATGCACATAGGAAACATTAACAAAACTTCTTTTCTCCAAAATAATGTTTCTATGTCATTTAATCTCTTTCCTAAATTAAAATGCCAATACAGGCTTTTAGGTAATAATTTTCATTTATATATTTCTGGCAACTTTTTTTTTGCAGAAATAGACATTGATACAGAATTTTATAGTACAATGCTCTATCAGTGCTATGGTTATAAACTAGTTCTCTCTAAAAAAGAGAGAGAGAGAGAGAGAGAGACATTTTTAAAGCTCCGATTTGTAGGGCTCCCTTATTATTGTGACACCAATACTCCCACCACGGTCAACTTCAAGATACTGAGTTTGTAACAAATCCTTCGTAGAATTCCAGACTATTTAACAATTGGCCCTAGAGCGGAGGCAGCCCCAGCACACCACCGAAACCACAGGTAACCTCCTCTTATAAGAGGATACTGAGGCTCAGCGATCTGCCTCAAGATCATATGGTAGCTGTACAGGTTGTAATACACAGAAGTCAAACTCAACAACATTCATATATTAAGTGAAATTTTATGCATAAGAAATAGTCAGTGATCTTCATATTATTGTAGAGAGACATGCATCCCCCAAATCCACCAATATTAACAACCCCATGGAGCCTGTGAGAAATGGCTATGCTTGGGCTCCTCCCCAGGCTGAGTGAATCATAATGTCTTGGGCCCCAGAGATCTGTGTTGCAACGAGTGCTCTGACTAGTTCAGAGCAATGGGAAACAATCTTTCTGTACCATCCAATATTTTTTTATGAATGAGATTCACATACAAAACAAAGTTAATAGCTACCCTTCTTTTCCACATCAGATTTCATTACAGGAGATACTTCGTTTGAAGCTCCTAACATAAAAGTCTGCAATCTTTCATATTTTCCAAGACCTTATTTTTAAAAATGATTTCGATTTTTCTAACAGCAAGAACCACAACAAAAAAAAAGTGAGTGATTTACCTTGTAATTCTCAACCTCAACATTTTATAGACCAAAACCTAACATATTCATGTTCTAGCCATGGCACCTTTTTGTCCTTTATTTTGTTTTCAAAACTGCTTCTAAATAATTTTTTCCAAGTGTCCCCACCCTAATCCACTTACTGCCTAGTCAACTGGTTATATAGTTACGTGTTTGTGTTTTGGTTTATCTACCACTTCCTGTTGTTTTGATGTTTGTTCCCAATCTTAAAAACCAGAACAAAGGCAAATAAATACTGTCTGCTTTGTTTTCCTCTTCCAATATTTTAGAGGTTGGAAAATTTACAAAATAAATATCCTCTCAACCTTCTTGTAAAAGCATTGCAAAAGAGAAAAAGAAAACTTGAGTAATATTTTCCCCTAATTTAAAAATACCCAGCAAGGCACAATCAACTAACAAATAGCTGAGCTGATATTTGAAAATCATCAGGCAACAATCCAAAAAAAAATCTATGATCCTTAATTTATTATACATTATTAATTATATTTGGAGGGTAAACTCCAATATGTTTAATTGATACCCTGCTTTTTCTTCAGATCATATAAATCTTTTGCCTTTTTAAATACATTTAATTTATCTTCACATAAATGAGAGAGTTAATAATATGTGTTGGTAGATAAGAGAGAAATGAAACCATTTTGGAAGGGCATTTAATCACTACCATATTCCCTAGAAAATATAAAGCTACTTCACAGTTCTTGGCCTCGGTGGAAAATAGCTTTACTGAACTTGGAAGTAGATGTTTTCAAGGCAACTAGAGAATTTGCCTTAGAATTCTCCAATTACCTGGTTCCCATCAAACTGATGTTTACCAAGAACTTGCCAGGAAATCTTTGCAATACAGGAGATAACCATCCTGAAATCTGCCACATTCCCTGAGTTTTTGTGATTTCTCGCACTAATATTTCAGGGGGGAAAAAGCTGCCTTTTTCATGAGATTCATCACTGACGCCATCAGCCATAAGGTGGAGGCTCAACTCAACGCTTGCCCATCATCTTTCTGGTTAATACCTGCATTTCAGCCAGTGTGCCCATGTATGCCTGCTCAAGAACCTCCACTTCCCCACCATGAAGTAAACAAATTTTATTCCCTAAAGTAAGCTGGACTTAGAACTCCAATTTAAATCCCATTCACACCACAGAGTCTTCCTCACTGAGACCCCAATGAACAGGTGTATTGGGAACAAGAACCAAGCAGCGCTGTGTGGTCTGAGCCCAGGTGGGCGAGCACGTGGGTGAGAAACGGCGCAGAGAGCAGAAGGGCACTTACGGTTGGCACAGCTTGATTAGGTCCTGGTCAGTGGTGCCTGGTGGAAGGCCTCGAATGTACAGGTTGGTTTTACTCAACTGTTCCCCGCTGCTGTTGCTGCTGCTGTTGTTGCTGCTGCTGTTTGTGCTGGGGCTGGGAGGAGCCATGGGGTGGGGAGCTGGTGCATAGGACTGCTGGAAACAGAAAAGGCTGTTACTGGAAAAACAAAGCCAGCACCTAGTCCCAGGCCAGCAGAGCACCTTGAAAGCAATGCAAATGTCTCAGCCTCTCCAATCCACACATGCACACACTTCTATATATTACTGTTCTGTGCGCTTCTGAGAACATATCTGATGCTTTCTCCTCTCTCTGGCCCTGTATTCGGATCAGCAAAGTTTGCCATAAATGGGAAAAAGACAAGTTCCCAGGTGCTCCTGACAGTAGCCTATGGCCTCTGAGTGTGTCCACTGTGATGTTGCTTAGACCCATAAAGTAGCATGTCATCTTCCTCTCTGACAAAAAAACAAAAACCAAAAAAACAAAGTTCCCTCTTGACACCAAAGCTCTGCCTAGCACCCCTTTGATAGCCAATCATCTTTGGTTCCCTTCTACTTCGTGTTTCCTCCTTTTCTCCAAAGCAACTTCTTTATATTGTTTCCTCAGCATTACTCTCCAGCACAATTCCTGATATAACCCTGGCCAGGGCAAACGCTGTAAGAATCAACCAGGCAATGCACACATAGAACAACAAATCAACATCTCTGTCTCCGTCTCTCTCTCTCTCTCTAAAATCTATTTTAAAAAGGAAATCACTCTGTAGATAGTGATTCTATTAGTAAACAAATGAATGAATCTATCTCATCTCTTTCCTCTTTCCCAAACTTGATTCTTCATGGTGAAAAATACTTCGTTAGCAAGACTCAGCCACCACTCTCTCACTGCACAGTCAAGATGCCCTTTATTTTACTCTAATCCAGGGCCTCAATCCAGGCACTACTGACAAAGTGGATAGGGTAATTCTTCATTGCTGAGGATGTCCTGTTCATTATAGGGTAGTAGCAGCATCGTTGGCTTTTACCACCAGAGTCTTGTAGCACCCACCTCCCAGTTATGGCAACCAAAAATGTCTCCACACACTGCTAAAGTCCCTGGGGAGTGAAATCTCCCCAGCAGAGCATTACTTCTCCACCCTGTCACACTATTTTATGACAAAATAGAAATGATAAAATGACCTCCCGTAACCGGGAACATGCAATCAGAGAATCTTCCTAATTATACATGGCAAAATTAGTAGATCTATTACTTATTTTACTTTATTTCTTTTTCATACAGGCATATCTTCAAAAGTTCTAAAATTACACTGACTGGGTTGGAGTCCCTGGAGTTTCTTCTTGGCTATGTGACCTTTGAATGGTGCCTTAACCTCTCTGAGATTCGACATTCTCATTAATGTGAGGAAGATAAAAATCTTCTAAATCTTCTAAAAATCGTACACTCCTGTGTCATAGGGTTTTTACAAAAACTCAGTGAGCCAATGCAATGAAAACGGCTCCTGGAAATTAGTAAATGCACAATAAATGTTAACAATAACAAAAATGTGATATTAATAATAAATACTGATAACAATAACTTTGTCATTCATATTTGCATTGCCAGTGACATTGGTCTATATAACTATCCCAAATATTCTCAACCATAACCCAGAATGCTACCTAAAGACACAATAAACACATTCATCAGATTCCCGTGGAAGGACATTTTTGGCTGAATTTTAACCTGAAGACGCATTAACTGTTTTATCAGGGGTGGGAAGTATGTACCCTTCAAACAGCAAGTAGGTGCTTAATAAATAGTTAGGCTGCATGATGTACAATAAAAATCGAATAAACACAGCCTTTAACCCACACAAGAGGCCACATTTTAGTAGTATCCAGCCTTGTTTCCTGCTATAACAGTCTGTTTAACATGTATTTCCAGGATTTCGGGTGTTCCCCAGTCCACATTTCCAACTGACTCTAAGACAATGCCTCTTACGTGCAGTTTGCCGAAGGGCAACTCATTCTATCTGCTCTCATCACGGACTTTCCACACCAGCTACCCATTACAACTATCCCATTTTTTCCTGCATTGCTGTCATTCTTCCAGCCTCCGTGGTAGAAACCTTGCTGTTAGCTTCATCTGTTCCCTAATCCTAGGTCTCAAAATACAGTCAGCTACCAAAATCACCGGGAGGTTTCTACAATCATCCTTTCCTCTAAGTTCCCACTCTTTCTTTAGTCCAGCATCTGAACCACCTCCTATGTCAAGGACTTCAAACTACCTATTGCCTTCCCTTCCCTCAGGCTTTCCTCTTATTAACTGGAGGCTGTGGGGCATGGGAAGAAGAAGACAGAATAGTCAAATGCAAACATGAAGTGGCTAAGGTGCATTAGGAATTTTGTTTAAGAAATGGGAAGGTGACAGGGGAGGAATGGCAGGAGCGAAACCCAGAGCCTCTGGCTCCCTTTTCCGAAATAAACATTTTCTCAACCATACCTTTAGCATTAATTTGTTACCAACATTTTTAATGTGGGATTTCAAAGTGAATTACTCAGGACAAGACTTTCTGTTCCCAATAATTGAGTAAAATGTCATATAGTCATTGCCTTTTGGAATTGAATATCTGCATAAAGATTCTTGGCTGGCATGAAAAACCATTCCTTCTTGACTGAAGAATTGTGTTTCATTCCTGAGACACCCCATAACCCTTAAGCTCTGCCTCTTTACAAACCTTGCACTTAGTAGGTGTTCAGTACATCCTGGCTGAAGTAGCATCCTGGTGTCTTGTGTCTCAGAACAAGACAGATGGTATATATCTTTTACTTCCCATGTGCTTCCTTCTCATAAATTTCCCAGGGCTTTTTTTTCCCTTCTTTTTACCACTTTCACCTCCCCTCCCTCTAAATTCTTTGAATTCCATTCTGTACTCAGGCTTCGTTTCAAATGAGGCTTTGTTTAAAGCAGTTGTTCCTACTGTCTAGCCTTTTAAACCGCCAGAGAGCCAGAAAAATGTCTGTAGCTTTATAGATCACAGATCGGATGGACCAGTTCAGACTGAACCCTTGACTGATCAAATAAGAAGGCACCAACTACAGGGTGATCAATAGGTGTTTACTTAATTCTTTTGTTTTCCCTCAGGGGTCTTTCAGAGCATTTTACGTAACTGGAACACCATTTAGTAAATTGCATTGTGCCTAAAACAATAAATGCGCCCTGCAATGGGCCCAATGTATTCACTGGGAAAAAAATGAAACAAAACAGTCAAAAGCAAATCAAAGCTGGAATGAGTAGGTGGAAACAAGGTATGTAATTTATAAATAGGGGTAGAAGCACCAGACTGTTGTGGAGAAAGGATGTATTTCAAAAGCCTTTTGAAAAACTACACAAAGGTGGGTTTTTTTTCTCTGTCATATTCTTGGTTGTGAGTTCTAGAAATTCTGCCGAAAGAGGTAGACTTTCCGAGTGTTACTGAACCAATTAATCCATAGGTTTTAAGACCCAGTGCTGACACTCCTTCTAACTTACTACTTCATTTATGTGTTGACGATGCACTGAGTGATTCAGGTAGTAGTCTGCATTGTAAATCATTCTCTGATTTGGAGAATTATAAATTCCTTCCTCTCCACCCATTTGCAAAATACACATCTTTTCATCAACAAAACATTGGCTGAATGTTCTGGGAATGTCTGACAAATGCACAGGCTGAAATGAATTAATTTGTGAAAAGCAAAAGAAATTTTGATGCTCTGGCTGCCAAAGACAAATACCTAAAACTATAGCATCTTAAAAAAAAAAAAGCATCAATAATCTTTAGGGGTTAACAGTTCACAGCAGCCACTTCCCTGATTAAAAGTGGTTAAATGTGACTGGTTCCTTTCTCAATTCCTTGTCTTTAAGCGAACCCAGAATTTTATCATTGATTAGCTTTTAAATCAGTCTGAGGCACTGCGGAAGAACTTTAAAAATGTTAGTAAAAAGAATGTTTTCCTTCAGATGAAACTGACTCTGCTATATTGCTCAAAGTCATGCTTTATAAACCCTGTTTAGGAGCGGGGAGGACTTACGGTCTAGGGTTGCTCAACACTGTGACGCTGAGCTGCAACAGGGCTAGGGGTTGCTATGAATTCGCAGTGTCAGAGGTAAAAACCGGTAGAAAAGGCAGATTTTCTAAAGAAGGGCTTGGGATGGCACTGGATTGAAGGGGGAGACAGAGGACGTCTCTCGAAACTGTATATGCTTGGCAAAGCGTGCCAATTTTACGTAGATGTTTATTCATGGTGGCGCTCCTGGGGGGGTCTGTGAGGGATCATGGGATGGGGGCTAAAGCCTTCTTCGCCGCATGTTGGGGTGGCTAAATCAGTGAATTGGTATCACTGTCCTCTTCAAGAGATCAAGTAAAATGACTTGGCATCCATTTTTGAAAATGTTATTCTTAAGACAAAGATTGTAATAATCATAGGTAACATTTAAAGTACGCTTGCTCGGCATCTTACATGTTGTCTTCCCAACAGTCTAATGAGGCACATAATATCCATCTCAGTTTACAAACAAGAAAACCGAGGCACAGAAAGGGCAAATGACCTTCTCAAGGTCACAAGGCTGAAGCCCCAATTTGAACGGAGGGAGTCTGACTCCAGAAGCCATGCAGACCCCACCATGCTACAGGACTTCACCTCTTCATGATGGGGGCGCCAATAAAAACCCAACGAACTGCTGGGCAGTGAGCCCTGCAGGGTGACACGGTAGGAGCCTGGTGAGCCCCCTATGAAGGGGGAAGGAAAGAATGATGATGATAAACAATGCACAGTCAAAATGAAGGTTAACAGGCTCTCTCCCTCTATCAGAATTTAAATAAGGTCAATCTTAAAATTTAATTTCGAAAGGGAAGTGACCGTCAGAAGCAAGCATGTGATGAGTTTCTCAAATAATGACAAACTAGTGGGGTTCATTTGTCAAGATTCATGGTTTGTTATTTAATAACAGGAAAATGAACTGGCTTGTAGATCATCCTAAACAGCTGATTCATTTAGTGTGCTTTGTTAATATGCCTCATTTTTCAAGTTTGAAAAGTGAACCAACCGGGTCCTCCTACATTCTTGTAAAATGTGTGGTTTGTGTGTGTAGATCTGGAGGGAGGTTCCCTGCACAACTTTTTACTCCCTGTGCATTTTGGAGGTAAACTGCAGGAGGATGCAAATTGTGCTTCTGTTTGTTTTAACAGAAAACACTCGGTACATCCAATAAATGCTGTTCACACATCAGTAGGGTAAAGTAAATCATTAAAAATCACGTTTTATACAATGGCAAACTGCATTAGATGCATCACAGTCTAAAGACAGGGCCGTAATATTTAGGTACTAGCCAGATAATTTTAAACCGGGGTTCTCATCTTCAGCACTACTAACCTTTTGGACAGAATAATCCTTTGCTGTGGGTGGCTGTCCTATGTGTTGTAGAATCTCTAACAGCAGCCCTGTCTTCTACCACCAGATGCCAGTTGTCCTGCTCCCTCACCATGATGTGGAAACTAAAAACGTCTCCAGGTATTGCCAAAGGCTCCCTAAAAGGGTGAAACTGCCTCTGGTTGACAATCGGAGCTTTAAACAGATCCAGCCACTCTCTTTGAAGAACAATACAGTACCCCTCACTGAATAATGATACTAACCCAATCGCCTAGAAACGACTTCATTGAAAAACCCCACTGCCTAACCAAAGTTCACATTCTTACCCGTAAGTACATATGGCATCACCACCCCATGCCCCCACCCCATGCAACTAAAATGTCAATATGCCACATTTCATGAGCAAGGAGAATAGGTCTGAAACATACTTCTTTCTATGATTGAAAACATAACTCTTTTACAAAGAGAATTTAAAATATTTTTTGCATGCAATTCCCCTTGGCTGGGAATCACAGAGCCTGGATGCCAAACTTCAGACAATTCTATTGCCGGCATCTGGTTGCTGGCAGCATCCTGAAGCAGTTGGTCTGGTGGTTTTGGAGTAGCCTTGGACTGCATCACGCAGCAGTCTGTTTTGCTGATGGGCTCCCCAATTTGTTTTTATTCATCTTCAGTGCAATAGAATTTGTACTCTTTCATCCATTCAAGGGTAAAGCCCTGGATAAAGGCTCTCATGGGATTGACATGCCAACTCTTTCACTATCCAGAAATGAATATAAACCACATTCCTGTCTTAAATCATACATTATTTAGCCCGCACGTACACATGTAATCCATTGCTTGGTGGACAACGCTGCTGTGGGCTATTGGATTCCTCTCCCAGACAGTATAATTTCCACATGACCTTGCTTCTGCAGACCTCTCCTCTAGTATCAACACAACATGAGAGGGTGGACATAGAAAAAACTGCGGCGATCACTGGAGTGTCTGTAACGGCCTCAAATGAGTGTGAATATGAATATTGTCCATGCAAGCAATAACAAATGCAGCTAAATTAATATCTAAGGCAAGTCATGCAATTTTAGCCAGAGTTTCATCAACCACATACATTATCACTTTGCGATTTCATACTAGGCAATTGCCTCTCCATTATGTAGAATATGACTATAAAAAACAATTGTTTCAATTACACCTTTTATAATAGAGTTTGGTAAAAAAACCTGCCCTACTTCTCTCTTGCTACCCACAGCTCGGATGTAGAAATGAGCAATAAAGGACAGAATTCTGCACAAAAGGCAGTCATTTGCACATTCTCTGCCAACTGGTCTAGGTAATAGCTTCTGTCAACAGTGGTAATATGGTGTTTGAGGGCTCCAGACTGCCCACCGAGAGGCCTGCTCTGCCACCAACTGGGCACTTAAACGTCTTGTCATAAGAAAAAGAGAGATTATGATGATCTCACCTCTTAGGATTGTTGTGAGGCTTTACTGTATAGGTGACATATAAAATATTTAGCTCAGTGCCTGGCACAGAGTCAACATTCAATAAATATTTTTTTGTTCCAATCAATTGCAGCAACATCATCACGAGGCAGATGCTTAAAATAACCATTTGCTGTCTCAGCCCGAGTTGGAAGAACTTACCTTTCAGGGGGAGCTAGAAGAGTTAATCATTTCTTGTTTTTCAGCATGGGGGTCACTATTCTTGAGATGAAACTATGTCATTAGAATAGCGTTGTGCCATTTTCATCAAGAACCAAAAAAGTGATAACTAAGCAGTGATGAAACAATCATTGTGGATGGAATGGCTAATTAGTTTCAAGGTATTTACAAGTCACTACTGGGGTTTTATTAAAATTCCGTTGGGATGAGATTCACTTTTGCTCTAGATCTTGGTTTTGAAAACCTCAGCAGATTGCATAATTACACATTGCTCTGTATTATTTACAATGAGGCTTAATCTAAAGTCATTGAATTCCATTCAGAGGTTTAGATATTAAGTGACATTTAAAATGCATCTACTTAAAAACACGGATTAGTTATTGTTCATTTTAAGCAGAATTTCATTAATCAATTTACAAGCTAGAGAATAGGAGCTGCTGTAAATGATGCCAATCACCTTGTATAAAGATTGCTCAATTTTCCAAATGCCAGTGCCATATGGTCTCTGCCTAACCTTTCTGCATTTGACCAACTCTTGATCTCTTTAAAGGAAAACAAAAAACACACTTCAAAATGTGAGGTGCTTGCAGCATTAGTTAAAACAGTCAGGTCTATACTTTGAAAACAACCCAAACAGCTCATGTTTCCAATATTGATAATTATTGGTTCCTGCAAAAAAAGAAAAAGAAAAAAAAAGCCAAGATTGGTTCCCTAGGTATGGATCACCATGTCTGCTACACTGTAACAGTAATTGTTAGAATTCTCCAGAAGTACCCAAAGTGACCACAATCCCTGTATCAGACTACTACTTCGTTTGTCCTAGGAATACCTGCAGGGTGATCCACACTTTTGGTGTTGCTGGGCCACGCTGGAAGAAGAAGAGTTGCCTTGGGCCACACATTAAATTCATTGTGACACCGAATCACAAAAAATCTCACAATGTTTTAAGTAAATTTACAATTTTGTGTTGGGCCACATCCGTAGCCATCCTGTGCCACATGTGGCCCATGTGCCACAGGTTGGACACCCATGAGAGACCCACTCAAAGGTCTGCTTTATGATGGGCAAGAATCACGGGGAAAAGAATGACAGTCCAGAACAGGTCACCATCGACTGTTTGTGGAGATCTCTGGGCCACTGGGTCGGCTTCTCAATTCAGAATGCAGTCAGAAATAAAGAGGAGAGCTTGTGAAGAGCAAAACAATCACACTTGAGTTGCATTCTTGTACCTTATAAGATATAAAGGGGGAAGGGTTTTTGGGAACATGTATGAAGGACACATGGACAAAAACCAAGGGGGGGTAGGATCAAGGGTGGGCAGTTGGGATGGCTGGCACAGGGGTGTGGGGGGGAGAAATGGAGACAATTATACTTGAACAACAATTAGAAAATGTGGAAAACATTAAGAATTAAAAATAATTGTTTACTCTTGTTTTCCATAATCTCTATTAACTCTCTTCCTAATTGTTTTATAATCTTCTATATTTCATAGTCCAATATAGTATTTATTTCCTTAAAATTATAATCAGTAATATTGTCAACAATTAATTCCCCTAGCTTTCTCTGGTATGCTGACCTAAACAGAATGGAGACCAACCGATGTAGCTTAAAGAATACCGCCAGAAGGTATGTTGACATGGTACTTTACTGCAACCGAATGAACACATTCAAGGTTTTCCCCTTCTTCTTGAAAACGGATATAATAAGCCACAATTACACTCAATCGACTTTTCATATTAACCAATCATATTACTGATTTGGTTACTTATAGCTAATGGACAATCTAAATTAAGAATTTTATTTTTGATCATGTATAGCAAAAATCACTATGAATAATGGAAGGCTAATCCAAACACCAAATGTTATAAGGCCCTTTTGATCCACCAAACAATTTTGTCCAATTAAATCAGAATGTTTTTCTGAAAGTGAATCTGTGTGGACTCAGGAGAAATGGGATAATATCATCAACAGCATTAAAGCCCAATGTAATTTCCTTATCCGAGCTTTCATCTCACCTGCATTACGTCTCCCTAGGCCACACCTAATTCTGCTTTCTTCTGTTTCCAAGTGCTCATTCCGCTTTCTTGCCACTCCGTGGTCACATCTGCATCTGCACCTTTTTTTATCTTCTTCCCTCTACCTGGAATGCCTGGGCTGTATTTCTGTACCTCATTCCAGCGTGCCTCCAAGATTTATCTTACAAACACTCGCGAAACACTTTTGAGAGCCAAACAGGGGAATCTTAATAATTAAACCAAGACACAAAATATAAATTCAGACTACCCAAAGCAAATTAGAATCTATGGTCGCCCTGTAAATACCTTCTGTTTATCTAAACCTCAGTCACTCCTCTGGGATCACTTAAAATTCTAACATGTTTCATAACATTTTCTGTGTGTTATGTTAGACCTATTTCGTTTCCATCTCTTTTTCAGTTTCTACACCATTAACATCTACAAAGGTCACAAAATAATTAATAAGAAGAGCAATGGCTCATGTATACTGAGAATATATTATATGTCAGACACAGTTCAAAGCACTTTCTACTAATTGATTTGTTTAATTATCTCAGAACTCGGTACTATTATTATTCGCACACTGAAAATGAGAATACAAGAATACTGAGACTCGGGAGGGTAAATGGCTTTCCAAGTTTGTTTAACTACTCTGCACCATATCCAGGACCTGAAGCTAAGCAGTCTTCACTCCAGGTAATTCCACAGTTAACTCCAGATATGTGAAGTTTGATAAACTAGCCTATTTAAATGCAAACATGATTAATTCAAATTAATTAAAAATTCAGTTCCTTAGTTGCACTAGCCACAGGTTTAAAAACACATGGCTAGCAATTGCTACATTGGACAGGCAGACACAATATTTTCTCCGTCACAGAAAGGTCCATTGCACACTGCTAACGTAGATCACTCTTCCAAGTAAAATGCATCGTCTCCCACACTGTACACACATCTACGGTATCTAAATGTGCTGAGCACAATAACGGTCAGGACTTCTATGCTGCTATTCATAGATTTCTTTGAATGCAACTCATCTTCTTTCAGTAGAGATCCTATTTCCCCCTCATTGATAGGTCTACATTTTGGCATATAAAATCTCTCCCTCCATTGCTACCTCCCTTGACCCAAAATGGACATTATTAAGAAATTTCCAGGAAGTAAAGTATAATCTGTGGGAGAAATCAAATGGGTTTTATTTGTTTTTAGCCAACAACAAATTTTTTTATCAGTATTGTAAAATTGCTAAATACCAAGAAAAGAGAGCAATTGAGAGAAACCGCTGGTAAAGAATAAATGTCCCTGTTTGGGGGCAGACACGCTTCCCGCCTAGGGAGGGAGCTCTGCATTTTCAGTATGACATCATCTACTTTACCCTCACTACCCCAAAGAAGAGGACCCTATCCCCATGCAGTATGTTGTTCTGTCAATCCTGTTTCTCTCTCTACTGAACAGAGGAAAAAGAAGAAGACTGCCTTCTTACAGTGAACTACGAGGTCCGTTCAGAACATTCATAAACAATACCCTATATTCCATGACATAAAATAGTTGTATTGTTTTACAAGCCAACTTATTCGTATTTTATGGAGGTAGCAAAAATAAATGTGAATAGAACCTATGCTTTGAAAGTCCTAAATCTGAGAACTTTAGCCTGCAAAACACAATAATTTTCTCAAAAAGACAATGTTAGAGCACAGATCAAAATACAATAGCAAGAAACATATGCAAAATAATTTCTTCTTTATAAAAATTGGAAGGAGCACTTGCACAGATAGTTTTCTGTGAATATATTTTCAACATATATTCTGTTTTGTGCCATGAAATAGTAACTATGAAGATAAATTAATGCCCAAGTTCAAAAAAGGATCAAGCAATAAAATGACTGTGTCATTATCAATTTATTTCAATCTTTGAATCAGAAACTTATGAAATATTTACACATTCAAAATTTGACTTCTTATAATTATAAACCTCCATAATGAACTCCTTTTCAGTATATTTTAAGTTAATTCACCTTGTTCCTTAGAGTATTTCCACAATAGTGTGGCTATATCCAGCTAACTTTTTTTTCTTTTATTGATTCTGGAGACGGGGCCTGGAGGCAAGGAAAAGAATCACTGAAGTGAGAGGGAAAGATCTATTGGTTGCCTTTTCCACGTGCCCTGACCAGAGACCAAACCCACATCCCAGGCATGTGCCCTGACCAGGAATCAAACCTGCAACTTTTTGGTGTGGGGGATGATGCCCAACCAACTGAGTCATATTGTCCAGGGCAAGAATATATCCAATTTTTGATGTATCTTCTCTGTTATGTATTTATTGAAAATTCTTTCTGCCCAGTGATATTTTCCATAATCAAGAAAACAAATTATCCCTCATGATAAGTCAATTCTTTTCCTTCTCTAAATTATCCTTTTCCTTTAAAGATAAGTGATTAAAGCTTCAGAGACTTGCAAATAAGAAGTATTTGCCCTTGACTGGTAGACTCTCCATAGGCTGAAGAAGAAGAAGGAGGTGTTAACTGTTATTGGTCTAAGAGCATTGATCTTGAAGCCACACCATCAGGTTGAGATCCTGCTTCACCGCTTACTGTCTGCACAACGTTGGGCAAATTACCTCATCTTTTTTGAGTCAGTTTCCTCATCTGAGGATAATAACTGCCTTAGAAAACTGTTAAACATTTTTGAATATGTGATGATGTGTAAAGCACTGAGAATAAACTTTGGAACGCAGTAAGTACTCTATAGTTGCTCGTTATTATTATCATATAAATCCTAAAGCATTTTTATAATACTTATTGTTATCATGGCAATAATTTTATATTGAGTAAGAAGTATGTGGGTTGGTCCATTGAATGATCTAGAAAACTCTGGTTCGCCTGGTTTAAAATCTCACAATACAAAGTAAAATGCCCATTGATGTTTGTCAAACTGAAGCTCTCTAGATTACAATTAAATGTCATTCTTCAATGAGACATTAGGCTTAGTTAGCACTATCTTAGCTACTGACATTAATTGTCACCAGATAAACTTACGACAAGACAGATTTTTTAAAAAGATAAACAGATTTTCATAAAGGAAGTCATGCTTAGAATATACAGACTCAAGGAAATTATCTATACATTGTGAAAGTACTCATTCAAATCAGATATAACATTGCCAAATATATCTTATTCTTCTGATAAGTGGGAAAAAACTCATCAGTTAAATAGCTAAATGTCCATGCCCTTAACTAAAATGACTTTTATATACAGAAAATAAACTATACCAATTTTATAGCTTCTAACACTAAAAATAATTAGGCTTTTAAAAATTGCTGCCCTGAAAGGAGACTTTGTGGGTAAACAATTGCTTAAACTCTTTATTTCAGTTTAATTATCTCCCTCATTTCTAACAAGTTGTATGATATGTGTCTTGGGGTGACTCGCAAATAGTTTAATTATATAAAATGGAATACATTGACGCCATCTGAAGTACTTGCTAAACATTTCCAAAATTGCTTCAGTTTAGAGTACCCTGTGTAACTTGACCCACAGAAAGAAAAGCCTTTTCTAAAGTATAATCACCAAGAGTTTTCCAACAGTCACCATCCCTTTTCTCCCCCAAAAGAAGCCTCAGTGGCTGCTCTAGTCCGTAGAAGGCCAGTTGGCTGGAATGGGGGGTCCAAGCAGAAAACCAGCTCAGAATAAGCACTCTGCTGGTAATCCAGGTCTCTGAGACAACAAAACAAACAAAACCCTGAAGTATAGTTTGGCGGCTTTTGTCATGTAAATACTTCTATTTGGCTGCTTTTAACCTACTAACACTTCAACCACTGCTTCAGGAAATTTCTGAGAAGTTAGCAATCAGCTCTCCCAAGTGGGAAGAGCCAGCTCCAGCCCCCTGCTGCATTGCCAAATGGATGTGACTATAGGTGGAATGCTTGCTATTCAATGGCCTAACATCCTAGAAGACATAAACAAAGGAAAGGGTTTTAAATGCATGAGTAGTAAAGGAGAAGCTAGAAATACCCTGGGAAGACAGAATAAATGTTTCTCAGTGGTTGTCTCTGCTTCTAGGACCAGAGGGCACTGTGAGAGAGTGTGTGGACAGAATGTGCAGACTGATTTAGTAAATCCCCATGATCTAATGGAGAAACAGCACAGGAAATATAAGAATTTCTTAAAGATGGGACTCAGAGAACCTCTCTATTCATTACCCAACAGAGAGCTCCTTGAAAAGAGAATGTTATTACATCATCGTTCCTTCCAGTACAAACACTCAGGGCCCACTTTAAACTCTTTGAGAGAAGACCATTAACACCATAAATTTGATCACATCTTAAGCAAAATCAAAACAGAGATGACCAAACCTAAGAAACTAAATTATGACAGTATCCAGCACAAAAGCAAAAAAATATAGTATTAACTACTGGAATAATGATGAAAGCTGCCTCCTTGAGATCGTAATATTGGTAGATTTCTAAATATTCCTTAATTCAGGAAATACCAGTGTGTGGAGTTAAACATGTTAATAAGCTAGCTTTGCATATTAACTTACATGTATAATATGCAATACATACATATCTCTTCACTCTTTGTAACCAACATCATACAGAATGCAAAACTTGGTAAGCAAATTTTTCAAGTTTACAAAACATGGACAGTGTAGCAAGGCAGTCTGAACTTGAAGCTCCTTTATACAGATCTACTGAAGCTGCTGACTTGAAGAGTTTCTGCCCAGAATTTTGACTTGAAAGAGGGATCTAATTAGAGAAAAGTTATATTATACCAAAAACTGCTCATTTACCCCGTGATACAACATTCATATAACAGAACACAGATCATCATTCCCTGCATTGATGTGAGAAAGTGATCCAAACCCAATAGGCCTTAGCACAGGAGCCCCACACCCAGTTTCAGCCAGGCAAAACCGGCCAGCGCGCTCCAAGAGATAGGGTACTAACTAACCATATAAGGGAACCTGAGCTAACTTCCGCATTCCGCTTCTGTATCTCCCTTCGGCCACAAAGCCTGGAAGGGATAGAGTATATAAGTCTTGTAACCCCTTTGTTTGGGGCCCAGAATTTGGAGTTGGACTCCTCTGGGACCACGCATGAATAAAGGATCATGCCCTTGAACCCCTCCGGTGTCTGGTCATTTCAATTTTCTGTAACAGCATAACAATGTTTTGATCAGCAATGCACCACATGTATAACCTTGGTCCCATAAAATTATAATGGAGCTGAAAAATTCTTATCACCTAGTGATGATTTAGCTGTTCTAACACCACAGTGCAAGAGGTGCAAAAATCAGTAAGACTATAGCTGAGATGGCAAATCACATTCACCTGGGTGTGGACGGGGATGGCTTTGAGTAGCTCCTAGAGGTAGACCCAGAGCAGGTGTTGGAAGTAGGACAGGAATGTATATCTGAAGAAGAGGCAAGAGCAAAGGAAACTATAGAAGAAAAAGAACCCTCAAGAACATCCACAGTGAAGGGTTTAGCAGAAGCTTTTGCAGACCTCAATGACCTCCTTAAAAAGTTTGAAAACCTAGACCCCAACAGCAAAAATCTTCAATAAAGAAAAATGCTCATGGTACATTGTTTGCTTACAAGCTAATCTATAGTAAAAAATAATCAAGTAAATCACCCTGCACACATTTCTGAAAAGAATGACACCTTCGCAAAAAGGGTCCTTCAGTGGGTGTTCCAGAAGAAGGCATCGTTATCATCAAAGATGACAGCTCCCTGTGTGTTACTGTCCCTGAAGAGACACCAGTGGGACACCATGTGGAGCTGGAAGACAGTGATACTGATGATTCTGACCCTGTATCTAATGTGTGTTTGTTTATATCTCAGTTTCTAACAAAAAAGTTTAGAAAACAGAGGAAAATACAAAAAAGTTTAAAGAATAAGATATAAAAATATTTTTGTACAGCTACACAGTGTTCATGTTTTAAGCTAAGTTTTATTACAAAAGAGTTGTAAAATTTAAAAAGAATAAAAGTTTATAAAGCAAAATGTTATAGTAAGCTAAAGTTAAATTATTGTGGAAGAAAATATTTTATATAAATTTATGAAGCCTAAGTACACATGGTTTATAATGCATACGGTATTGCACAGTAATGTCTAAGGTCTTCAGGTTCACAAACTGTTCACTCACTGACTCACCCAGAGCAACTGCCAGTCTGGAAACTCATTGTAAGTGCCTCAATAGGTGTACTATTTATCTTTTACGCCACATTTCTACTGTACCTTTTTAATGTTTACATATGTTTAGATAAACCAATACTTACCATTGTGTTACAATTATCTACAGGATTCAGTATAGTAATATGCTCTACAGGTTTTGCAGCCTAGGTACGTAATAGGAATACACCTAGGTTTGCGTCAGGGTACCCTGTGATGTTCGCAAAAGGACAAAATTACCCAAGGATACATTTCTCAGAATATATTGCCATAGTTCAGTGATGCATGACTCTAATTAGAAGTCATGTAAATTCCACAATAATCTAGAAAGCCAAAGACTATTATGAGAAAATATTTTAAAAGACAAAATATAAGCGATGGCTATTACTCCTTGAAATGCTAAAGAAACGAAAATAGAGAAACAGTCCATGCAGGTGAAGCTAGCATCAAGTTAGCAGCACCATAGGATAGAAAGCAAATGAAGGAGAAACTTGATGTGCACCAAAATGTGGTCTATATTTACTTTTATTAAAGTGTAAGAGAAAAGAGTGCCCGCGTACAAGGCTAATTCTTATCAGAATGTATGCTTGTTTTATTGTAAGCTATGCTTTTCATAATAAACGAAGAACAACATTGTATAACTCACAGTGATCGCTTTAAGTATCACGATAAATGGAAATGCGGACTGGTCAAGGTATATAAACCAGAGTTCTCAAAGACAATAAATGAAATTAATTTGATTCTTTTCCTTTTTGGTTTGCAGAAATAGGTAATAATAAAGATAAAAATAAAATGAAAAAATGGAATAGCAACATATAACTTTCTAACAGAGCGATGAATTTTATTCAGATGAGTCATAGTCTATCAGTAGACTCATATTTTAGACAATTTTTTTTCTTGGCACAGGAGTATTTTTTATCCAGTGAAAACAGGCACCTACTGGTGTTACGTTCTGATTTCAGCAGAAGAAAGTGAAGGTCGCTGAAGTATGGACCACGCCAGAGTAGCATGCAGAAGCATGAGATCCTGGCACTCGCATCGCTGGTGGAGAAGCCTTGTTTGTAATTTTGCAGTATTCTACAATGTTGACCATCCACTCACCCTGAGGCTGGCTGTGCTATGTATAAAGGCGTGTTTCCTTTTATTTTCTTGGATTCCACTAGTCACTCATTTTAGTCAGTACTAAGGCTGCTGGCAAGGCCAGTTTCTGTCATGCTAGCAATTTGTAAGGACAGACAGACAGACATGCCTCTAATTTGGCCATCGATTTTCATTATAGATACAATCTACAATCTTGTGCATGGACACAGACGAAGACAAAAAAAGACATGTTTTTGCGCATGTGTACTCTTGATTAGAATACTGAGAATGGCATGACCCAATGTGTTCCATTTACTTTGAGCTACGTTTACACCCCAGCAGGTCATATACAGATAAGACTTGTTTATGAACTGAATAAAAATAAAATTATGGCTGTAGCTGATATGCTAGTTCCAGTGACCAATCAATATCCACATGTCTTATCCCTACCTAATCTCAAAGCTTTTTTACTTTATTGAAGACACAGAGAAATTGGGAGAAACTAGGAAGATGATAACTGACTTCCAAATTTGTTCATTATTTAAATTCAAATTTCAATGGGAGATCCCCTGTGTATTGGAATGTATCTTACTTGTTCCATTATAAAATATAATAAAAATAATTATTTTACATTTGTTTTGCTGGCAGTGGAGTATTAATAAATGATGGACAATTCCTCTCCATTGACCATACTTCAAAATCCTTTGTGTACTTCTGAAAATACTTTCCTGAATTAAACTAGTTGTAATTCCTAAAACTTCTAAGTGGAATAATGCTACTTATTGAGATCTTCCTGACTTTAGTGTATAGTTTATTACAATTTTGACTTGAACGCATATTTCTGATTTGAACCAGTTGTAAAGTCCTACTTAAATATATTTCTCAAATACTATGCTATGCAGAAACTGGAACTTATTTTTTTTAGCCTGAATCTGGGTATAGTGTTTTAGGGAATACTAATATATTCCACTAACGTATAAACCACTCAGATAGTCCGCTATTATAACAATTAGAGAACTAGGATATTCAAAGTAGAGTTAGACAAGCGAAAGTGAAAGGCTGACCCCCATGGAAATTGAGAGCAATGGAGGCTGACTTAGCCCATTCAGGCTGCTATAATGAAACATCACAGACTGAGCAGTTCATAAATAACACAGCTTTATTCCTCACCATTCTGAAGGCTGGAATTTCAAAATCATGTGTGCCAGCATGGTCAGAGAGGGCCCTCTTCTAGGTCTCGACTTCTCATTGTACCCTCACATAATGCACGGGGTAAAGGAGGTCTCTGTAGGGTCTCCTTTTATTGGACCACTACTCTCGTGTATGCGGGCTCTACTTTTATGACCTAAGCACCTCCCAAAGGCTCCACCTCCTTGTACCATCACATCAGGCATCAGGGTTTTAACCCGTGAATTTCCGGAGACACGCAAACATTCAGACCGTAGCAAATGCTCAACCTCATAACGGTCTTCATGGATGGGTCAGGGTTGTTTATATACTGTATTGTGAATGTTAAGGACCACCCCCCAACATAGGGACAGATCCAAATTTGGTAGTTCCTGAAACTTACACAATTTCAGGGACTCTGTAAGAGAAAATAAATAAAATTTACAAAATTAGGTATAAAAATGAATATTATTTTGAATGAAAAAAAAGACAAATTATTGACTTTAAAAAGTTGTCATGTAACACAAATATCAAAAATGCTGAAAATAAGAATATGAACTCCCTTACACACTTCAAAATAATTTTCCCTCTGTTTTTCTTTTTTCTTTTTTTGGTCTGCATACTCTTTGATTGCCTCATTATATAGCAGTAATTTTTTTATTTTCTGTGCAGAGAATAAACAGATAATGTTTTCTTCTAGTGGTTAATAAAAATGTATTTTTTATTGATAGCTTAGAATAGTTTTTTCTTCAGTTTCACAGTTCATTAATGGTAATAGCTTATAAATTGATGGCATAGTAAATTTGAGGATTAAAAAAATGGGAAGAGTTTTACATAAAAGTATCTTTTGGCTCCATATCTCGTAAATATTTTGCTTCTCATACTTCCCATATATTTTCAGGCCAAGTGTCAGAGACGATACGCCTGCCTCAGCAGGACCTGTGGCAGCATGCTTCGGGCGTAGCACCCAGGATAGTGGGCAGTCTGAGTATTCTTGGAAACCATTTTCACCACAGAACAGCTAGTGATAACATAAACATACATCTCATTACATCCAAATGAAATGCACTGGCCACTTTACTTCCCCTTAGCTATATTCCAAAATACCCACCACCATCTGAAAAAAAAGTGCAAATACAGAAGCTGAAATGAGAAGGACAAGGGTCTTAACCAGTCGTGGTTAAAATGTTTCTTTTGCAAATTTTCCAAACCAACATGACCATGTCAAGACATGGCCAGACAATGAAAAAAGGGTCACTTTTGTGGAGCCAAAGTTTATACACTTGGGATGGTCATTGGCCTTGTTTAAAGAGAAGAATAAAATGAAGATGAGATTAGAGATAGGATATTGCAAAGGGTGGAGAAAAGGAGGGACTGTGAAGCTTACATTTCATCAGCTTCCAGGCAAGCCTGCTGACACTACCTCTGTGACCCACCTTCCCGCTTTTTCCACACAGATGGAAAAAGACCCATCTGTCTTTACCATTCATTCCACTGCTTCTACACTTGTGTCTCAGAGCACCTCGCATGGTGGAAATGTAGTTATTGGTGTGGGCATCCCAATAGGTGGTCCCACATATTTAGTTGTAACTGCTTTGTGTGGTCATTTGCGTCTATGTTTTCTCACTTGCTGTTGGTTCTGTCCACAATGTACCTTTAGCCCATGTTTCTTGATGACCTTTTCTGGACACTTCTCTTAAAGTGGCCCTCTCTTCTGAAGGGCACCTCCACGTGTCATCCCAGATCATAGCATGGACACTTTATAGTACATTATGCATTGAATGTTTAACTTGAACTTAGAGGCCCGTTTTTACAGATGAACTGTGTGTTGGTCACTTAACATCTGGATACATCTGTGTTTTATTCCACGGCTATCTTTCACTCAGGCCCCACGTCCTGCTTACGCTTCCTTCTCAGTGCCTCTCACATCTGTCTTTTCCATTCACTGTGCTGCTTCGATACTCGTGTCTGGGAGCACTTCACATGCAGACTAACGTAACTGTCTCTGACTTGCGTTCCCTCTTCCCGAGCTCCAAATACTCTCATCTGCCCTGCACACAGCCTTACGCTTTATCTTCCTAAAACTAAAATTATTTTTCATACTTTGTCCCCATATTAGAAAAAAGAAAACCCTAAAACATCCTTCACAGTCTAAAGATCACATTTTCTAGCCTGACATTCAAGGGCTCTGGGATATTTTCACAAAGTCCCCTTGACCATCGGCCCACAAAACTAAATTATGACTGCCAAATGTTCATAAGTTTTACTGCCCCGTGTCTGTGAATCATTCACATGTATTGTGCAAATTTAGAATGCCATGTTTTTTGCTATAAAAGAGAATCTATTACTTTCTGATGTACATCTAAGTACCCACTACTCAATAAAGGGCTTCATTTCCAAATTGTCAGTTTCTATGGCTTGCTTGTTTTCCACCCCAAAATCCGATGCAACTGGATACTTACAAGGGCCCTGTTGAGTCATATCATTTCAAAGGGCAGAAATGCACCTGCATAATTCATATTTACAAAGATGTGTGTGATACAAATCATCATCAGGCAGAGAGAATGTTCCACTGTGACCACTCACATCTAAACGGCCTAGGCAATGTCTTCGGCATTCATCAGGCATCTCCTCATTTTATTCTGTTAGGACAGAAGGGAGAGCGATGCCAGACTGATCAATGTGCCAGTGAGTCTTATGGCTGTATTTTAGAATGACCTATAGTAGAGGAGTTAGGCAAATGTAAGGGAAATTTACTACTCACAGTATAATGGTTCACTCTAGCGTAAGGGTGTCCCAAACACGGCATATTCTTGCCTTATTTACGCCCCAATGCTTGACTGATAGGCTTTCTCATATTTTGCCCTGCTTTTGAAAGCACACATTCTCTTGCCTTATTGATCTCCTTATACCCTTATCATTTTTCCCCTGAGTTATTTGGCATGATGACAGCGGTGTGTCTCCGAGGCTGATTTAACATCATCTCCCAAGTATGCAGCGCTGAGCTCAGAGTCGAATATTTTAAGACTGAAACATGTACCACGTCTGTCAGGCAATGATACAAATACAATCCCATGTCAGAACTAATGAATGAGGTAATCTGCAGTACGGATAAATAGCAGGAAGATGGAAGATGCTAGAAAATATGCTTCGCCAGAAAGCATTTCTGAGTAATTAGATTATTTGAAGAATAATGACACTCTTCGTTTTCAGTTCTAACTTATTTTTTCCATGAAAAGACCTTGGTGGTAATCCCTAGCGAATGAAAATTGCAGTGGGAGCAGATCAGCGATGTACATCAAGGAAAAATTAGGTGGTCCTCTGACTATGGTCTATCTCATGGGTAGGATATATTTTTCTCTGATATTTTGTAAAACTTGAATAACCACTCAATTGCAGTTCTATCTTTGTTTTGTTTTTTTTATTTTTGTAAAAACCTCATTATTGGATGTGAGTAGTCATGGATAAACCCAGCAACTATAGGGATATTTCAACAATGATTAGAGATGGACACAGGTTACTTGTTAAAAGAAGCTCATCCTAAAACCTTAAAAAAACTCCCTACAAAGAGTGACTAATATCCCAAGGGTGGTTGTTTTTACTGAATGTATGTAAATACATTCCCAAAGGTGGAAGGACATGGGAGCATGTATGTGTTTAGCTGTGTGTGACTGGAGTGAAAAGGATAGAATAGCCACCTATGAGCAGAAAAATCAAGGGAAAGGAAAAAAAGAGAGAAGAACCATGTCCTCAGTGAGGCACTGACTATTCTACTGGAGAGGATGTTCCTGACTTTACCTAGGACCTACTCAGTCACTTATAACTTAGGGTACATGTCTTCACCAGTAGTTAAGTTCTTTGAATGGCCGTTGAACACTCAATTCTCTCCACCTGGAAACAGAGATGAAAATCCAATACGCAGGAGCCAAAGTAAAATGACCTGGGGTCCTACTAGTACCATCTAAATAAAAGTTACCACTTATCTAATTTAACACTGTGTGACCCCAGAATCTCATTATACTGTCATTCCTACTACTATTATCAATATTATCTCAAGGGATACTCCTATGGTCATCGCATACAAATAGAAACATATTTATAAATATTGGAGGCATTAAATCTTTATTAGGATATACATACACATAATAGTCTGGTACTCCTATCAAGACTGTACTGGATTTCTCCCGACTTTTCAGCCTCAACTCATTTTCAACAAGAGAAGACAACGTCCACGTGCACACAGGCCAGGGATCCTTATTGTGCCATCCAGCCCAACGGGGCTGTTTGAGAATGCTCTGATGAAGGCATTTGGCAGAAGAGGAATCTACTGCCTCCTGATCCGTGCTGTTGCACCCCATGGGATACCCTCCTCTAGGCTTCCCAGCCCCAAAGCCTATTTATCCTGACTCCAATTTCACCTCCTCCGAGAAACCCTAACACAGGCAGATTTATCTCCTCCCTGCTTGAGGCTCCAGGGGACATTTTCCTCATGCCTCTGCTGGTGATAAATATTGTATGCAAAATTTTGTCCTTCAATAGCTGTTGCCACCCCTACCCTGCCAAAGAGTGGAGGACAGGGCGTGTGACAAGACACATCTCTGCTCCTCAGTAATCACATGCAGACCTGGGAAAACCTTTCGGTTGGTACTTAATCACTTGCTGGATGTTGAATTTCACCATAAAAATCTCGTCGACAATGATTATTCTTGGGAGATCCAGGGATAACCCAGAAACCCAACCCCCAATTATATTCTTAGTTTTATTAAATAAATGCACGTTGCGTTATGTGGTTGTGAAAACATGGTGACTTGAGGAGTGGTTATATTTGCCTTTCTACTTAGGAGGACTTGTGGTAAAAACACACAAAGGGAGCTCTGGGAAATAGATCTCCTTTCTTCTTCTCCTTCTGCAGCTCTCTGCCAAACACCCGCTGACGTGCTATGCCACCGTGAAGAAGTCAGTATACCGGCTTACGGAACTGTGTTTGTTGGTCAGTGACCAAGGAGAGCACCCTCGTCTTTTCCAACATAGGACAGTCATGCATGCCTGTCAGAACTGCGAGGGAAGTGAACTCCATAGGTTGGATCTCAAAATATATGTATGAAGTGAATTTTGCCTGATTCAGAAGTACAGAGGTAGAGAGAGATCATAAAATTTTTACAAGTATATGCCAATAAAGGTCTTTTCTATGATTAACTAAACTATCGTACGTCAGACTTAAACCTCTATTTGCCTATTAGCCCTGACATCTTTTTTTAAATCTTGATTTTCATAAGGGTACTGAAATAATTGTTACAAGGTAGCTTTTCACCTGTTTGGTAAACAATTTCTTCTTATTTCGTGGGGCACGTATGCATTTCTGTTTGCCTCACATCAGATTTGTGTGTGGGTTTGAAACAATAAAAACTCCAATTTCATTGATATTTGCAAGTGGTGATGGAACAGATCCATTCTTTGCTGGAAAAGAAATATATTTGCTGCAAATAGCTACCAACTTCAGTAGAGAAAATTATTTGCACACTGAACAGGGAAACTGCCAAAGCGGAGAACACAGCATCTGCTGTGGACAAGGGTATAATTATCCTGCTCATCCAAACACCGTCGGGCATAAAAGTTTTACTCTCTGTCTGGCAGGATGCTCCGCTCAGACTTTTAACAAAACATTATTAGCAAATAATAACTCATTTAGAAGTCCCGTCAATAACAACAGTACGTCTTCTGGATCATTTCCTGAAAAGAAAAAGGAAAACAGGATCTAACCTGAAGAAATTATGAACCGTGTAGGTAACAAAATGATCAAAAGCATCAACCCTGTCCTGTCGTAAAACTTTGATAGACCTGCATGCGGAGGTTTCTATAGACTTAAGAATTTTTCAAAAGAAGAAATACTCTCCCTGATTCTAGGTTTTGATTTATTTTCTATTTCTATGAACTCTTTCATATCCTTAATGTTTTCTTTCCCCAGGTGTCACCTTTCGGACGTTCAGAAAGAAATACGAGTAAATCTCTCTGCCAGACCAGATGGGTGGAAGAAGTTTGTTTACGACGAACACACACCAATTATCAAAGAGATGGCTGCACTCCTGATTCTGTTGTTGTCACTCCTAACTTTCCCCTGGGGATTCCAGCCAGAGATGGGGAAGAGACTTGAATCTAATCATAACACCATCAAAGGAATGAAGGCTGAACTTCCTTTGTCAAATGCTTGTATGCAATTGCTGTGTTATCTTTTTTTTAAAAGGGAGAAGAAAGTGGGGATAGGAGTCATGAAACAATTTCCAATAAATGCCCTTAATAGGAAACCCTGCTAAAATAACACCATGCCACTGTCTTTCTCAAAACCTTTGACAGCTATCAGCAACAGCTGACAAGCTGCAGCTAATCTGAAATCATGTGTTTCTGTGAGGACCAGACCACACACGCGGCGTTGGAAAACAACCAGCGAATACCATGATTTCTCCAACATAGGGCTCACCGCATTCCAACTTTGAGGCTTAAAAATAACAGGACCATTTTGTTGAGAAGAAACAGCTTTGCCATCCATTTAAATTTCAGCCTTCAAATTTAATTCTTTGGGAGAGGAGGGAAGAGAAGATCGACATTAAAATCAGTAAAAGGAACAGAAGTGACGACATCCTCCAAGGTTGGTGGTACCAGACACTGGCGTGAATTCATCCATCTGGGTGTCTCAAGGACATAGTCTCAGGTGAGGATCCAAGAGGGGAAGTGTCACAGAGCTGACAGATGGGCTTCCCTTGCCCAGACCAGCCTAATGGAGCTTTTAGGCAATTTGCATACTAGCTGTCAGTGACACAGGTGTGTGTCAAGGACTTCAGAGAGGCCAAGAGAAGCCTTACAGAGGACGTAGCTTTATGACTGACTCAGGCTTGCATTTATTTGTGAGTGCTAATAGGTGATATTCCTTAGGAGGCTGGCACTTTTTTCCCTTTCTGAGTGATAGTCTGTAGCAGTTCAGTATAGGTTCCAGCCACAATCATTCCATCCCAATGAAAACCTATCACTGAAGTCTCGCTCTTGCTAGTGGTGAGTCACATTCAAAATAGCATTCACAGGCCCTCACTTTTTACTGGCTCTTTCCAGTCTTATGGTTAAAGATTTAAATGTTAAGATGTTAAGAGCTGCCTGGCTTTATCACAATCTCACCATCTGAAAGAAGAAACAGTGCTTGCCAAAGCCAACATGGACATTCCATGGTTCACCCTATTCTCCAAAGGTTCACCTATTATTTAACTCTACATACCCATGTGGCAGTGCTTTTAATATTGAAGCAATGCAAAAGATTAACTGAAACAGCATCGCATTATGTATTAAATATACCATGCCCTTGCATCTTGCTCTTTTGACCTTGACCACATGAATTCTCTCCCACTCCGATAGGCACGTACGTTGGTGGATCCAAATGAACCATATCTTCCCAAATGTATGCTCTATGACAGTGCCCTCCTCCATTAGCTCTGAGTTTGACCATAAGATTTACTTTGACCAAAACATATCCACAAGCTATGACACAAGCAGAGGTTTGCCGAACACTTGGCACTTTGGAGCAAATTCTCTCGAGATGCACCATCTTAGAACCCACCACCATGCTGTAAGGAAATAATTCCAACAGCGTGATTTCTTGGAGCTAGTTTATCCAGATAAGCTTTAGGGACAACAATTTGCACTCGGTGTAAGTAAAGCTGTGCTAAGAGTTGGGACTGAAACATGTAGTTTCAGTCACAGAATAGCCTGGAGGGGGCACATGGAGAGACCAGAGAGGATGAGACCACACGTGGAGAAAGAGACTGTGTAGAGAAGAGCCGAGGTGCCCACGGAGGAGGCTCCACAGAGGTCTCAGACGAATGGAACTGGGTCAGTCACTCCACTGGCGTCACATGGGCCAGGAGCGCAGCTAAGTCAATGCAGAGAATCATGACAGTGTTCAGTGAGTCAGCAACTTAATAAATCTTCAGCAAGCCATGACTGTTTTAGCCACTCTTGTTACGTGCTATGTAGAAACAGAAGACTGAAACAGTCACTTAAATAAATGCAACTTTTTTGTGTGAGCTACGGACCGAAGACTAACTTGCCATGTGACATTTAATCGGCAAGAGGCTGTTTTCTCATCTCTAATATGAGAAAGTTAAACTAGAAGACCTCAAGGTCCCTTCCAGCCCTGAGAGTCTATTTCATTTTGTACTAGGAGTAGAAGAAAGGTTGTTAGTGATCTGACTACATCAACAACAAATTATGGAGCATTGCGACCTCAAAGGAAGGAGATTTTAGTTGGCAGCCATGGTCTAATGTAAATCTACCAGATAAGAAAACACTTGTGTGTGTGTGTGTGTGTGTGTGTGTGTGTGTGTGTGTGTGTGTGTGTGAGAAAAATGCTTCTAGCACAGCCTCATCACAGCTGAGCATTCTGATATAGATTCTTCAACTGTGGGTATATTCTGAGGAAAACCGCCATCACCACAATTGTTTGGTATCCTGATTACATAATATAATGACATGGGTGCTTTCAAAAAAAAAGGTAGGATCGGCTGATGTAAGATTCTGTAATTTACAAAGAAAATAAATAAAATTCTATTGTATTATGATGACCTTAGAGAGTCCAAGATCTGTACCTATTTGCACATATTAAGTCTTCTAAAGTAACTTAAATGCCATTATCAAATATTTATTCTACACCAGTTAAGTACAAAGAAGAAGGTTATGATTGATTCCTAAGCCTGAGATGTTTTCCTCCTAAACCACCACTCTGCTAGTGCTTATGATGTATCATGCACTATTTCCAACATTGCACAGGTGAGGGGATTGAAGCATGGAGAGAGGGAGTGGGCAGCTGGTATGGGGTAGAGCTGGTCTCACTGCCCAGGCAGGCTGACCCTGGACTCTGCATGCTTTCCCCTGTATGCAATGTTTTGACCAACATGGGAAATAAACCCAAGGCTGCCTTGTTATTTAAACCAATATCTGACAAAGTAAGTTAATTAATGTGATGGGTATATAAAAAGAGTTGAAGCATTATGTCAGAAACTGTTTAGAATGTAAGCATATTGCTAAGAGAAAAATTAAAACCAAACTCAAAAGTAATCTCTAATTCCAATGCACACGGACCAGAAACATTTCATTTACTGAGTTTTCAAAAAGTCACCTATTAGGACTGCTTTCCTCTGAGTTCCACAGTGTCTCTTAAAAGCATTAATATTTATTCACGGAGTTTATTTGCATTAGTAATGTGAATTATCCTGTCATTACCCAAATTAGGATAGTTATGCAAAAAAAAAAAAATTCCAACAACCTAATCTAATGATATTGATTTGTCCAGATTAGTTTTGAAGACACTGATTTGTCCTGACTCTAAGGATGATTGAGCTAAGAGTTAGGATGGAAGGGAATCATTTCAGCCACAGCAGCAAATGGATGCTCAAGTCTAACTCAATGATTTCTGAGGGTGAAGAGACAGGAGGCTGTGGAATGTTTAAGCGCCTAGCTAAATGATTGGACTTGGAAAGCATCTTCCTGGACTAAGAGTCTTTGACTGTCTATACCTTAGTTACATTCCTAAGTATATTGAATCTGCCTATATTAAGATTCATTACCTCTGTGTATTTAAATAAAATTATGATAAGCACATCGTACCTGTCTATCCTAAGGTTCTTTGACTATGCATGTTGCAATCAAATTATGATGAGGATACCTACCCTTAATGTTCAGCCTCAGAGCACAGTGATAAAGAATGAGGACATTGGCAACTGCTGAGGTCTGAATACATGCTCCTTCAAGGTCATGTGAGAAATTCTAAGAGTTACTGAACATCTCTAAGCCTCGGTCTCCATGTCTGAAAATTGAACAGTAGAAGCAACCCCCGAGGGCTATTGTGATAACTGATCGAACTGGGCAGATGTAAACCACGAAAAACAGTTTCTGATAGCAAGTATATAGTAATTGTCATTGTTATGATTTGTATTGCACTTGTTTATACATTTATGATTGAACTGAACTTGAATCGACACTGGTCCTACAGAATGTATCAGACAGCTTCTACTTATAGAAGCTTCAACTTCGAGACGCCATCGAAAAGATCAGCACGTGTCTGAGTTTCATGAGTTTGATTTTCTAACGTTGATCAAACTAACAATCATAAGGTCAATTCTTCTGTGTCAACAAAAACCTGGATAGATATAAGTGATGGTCGTACAGACAGAAAATTTCATTTTAAAGTTAAAAATTCTGACAATTTTAGCTATAGCCACCACTAAAATGAAAAGATGTAGAATTTCAAAGGCATAGAATTACATTTTGTTATTTCTAACTGAAAATATATAGTCAAAAGACAAGTGAAAATTTAGTTTAATAAAGCAAAATTATTAAAATATAAAAGTGTGTGTGTACACATAAGTACACACAGTTAAGAGTATGGTTAAGGGCTATAAAAAATGATTTGTAATGACAAATCCAGTTTTGGCTCATGACACATACCCTGTAAATATTTGCTGAAATATCGAATGACAAGGCAACAGGATAGAATTTAACAAAGTAAGTACAAGGAATGTTTAGCTTGATTATTCAAGGGGAATTCTGATGTGATTTAATGAGCCAGGCCACCTCTCATTAGGACACAGAAAGGGGCTCGGGTTGTCATTTGAATTGTCATTTAGGGAGCGTGGCTGTGTAAAAGGAATGCATTGCTCTGTGTCAGTTTCACAGATTACAATCGCAGCTTTTAGTGCAGATTTCATCTTTAATAATTTCCTTAACAATCACTAAAATTATCACCCCACCATGTAATTTGTTGCTTTCACACTGACGGCACTCCTACTGTTTAAAACTAATTGCTTTTTTACATTATCTTACGGTCAGGCTCAGCGGAATGAATTTGGAGATGGCATAACTGTGAGCCACAGCTGTGTTAACACATCAAGGGCCAGACCACAGCGATGAAGAATTTGCCTTCAGAAATGCACCAACGATATCTACTTTAATTTGCCTCTAGACAAACCTTACAGTGACTGACAGCGAATGAAGGCTTTGTTAAACATAGTCTGGGTGTTTCTTTGCATCTCTCCTGAAGGCAGTCTAGAAACTATATGGATACATTTTAACTGAACAACTAGGATAGGCAGCTTGGCAGCAGAGAAAACTTCAATTCCTGTCTGTGTTTAGTTAACATTTTTGTGGGAATATTCAATATTCCAGTACTCTTTTTATCTATGTAACCTAATATACCTCCTTCAAGAGGATAAGTTCAAAAGTTGTACAATTATCTTCACCTTTTTCCAATAGTGGCAAGTGGGAGAGCTCGAACAACAGAGTTTATTGTCCAAATCAATCATTAGGTCACAGGGTCCACCGTGCGTGACTGCAAATATATCTGAAGTGGCTGAATTTTTCCCACTACGCGGATGACAAATGAAGGAGACAGTTGAACAACAGCTATACAATTTTCAGATTGACTTAAGCAAGGTGTATTTAAGTAGGTGTGTGACTCATGCACCTAATTTTTACCCACTTGCCCTGGCTGACCTTACCCAAGATACATCATGACCACATGGGTGGCAAATGGCATTTAATAATACATCAAAGGTGAATGATGCTCACTCTGAAAATAATGTACCTGACTTGCCACAAAGCCAACTTAAAAAGTGATCAAGGCTATGGATTCATAAATACTGGTTGGAAAAAAATATTTTATTTTCTTAGAGGCACTTAAGAAGGACAATTCTTAAAGGCATGGCTTGGCAAATGAATTTTCTTTGATTTTTTTAAACATGGGCACAGGACCATACTCAATGTCTGGAAGTTAGCATCCAAAAGCACGATCCATGGTTTGACTATCTGCAGTATCTGTTTTCTCAGACAAAGTTTTGACAGTCTGGAAATCTCAGAAGCAGCACAGAGGTTTCCAAATAACTTATTCATGAAGAAAATCTGATTTTCCCATTAAGATCTAACTTTCTTTTGATATTCTCAAAATAAAATAATTTTTTAAATCCATGAAAAATTGCATTTTGGAGCTAGCTTTTAAAACACATTCTAAAAACATAAACTCTAGGCACAAAATGACATGCAATCATTTACCCATGGTTATTGTGACATTTAACTCTAGACAAATGTCTTATTACATTCCTACTTCTATGATCATTCATTAAAAGCCCACAGTTGCATACTTAAGACCATGATATTTACATTTTTTAAGTCACATTTTTGTTGCCATGTTTGGAGTATATATATTTTTGTCACTACAGGTATTGGGAGAGAAGAGGAAGCTAATGAAGCTAATGTGACTGGGTTGCAGGTACTTTGCCAGATTCAGAACTGTCCTACGGGTAACTCAATACCCTCACTTCTGTTAGCAAACCAAACTGAGGTTTTGTCACTCAGGGCTGACCTGCCAGCCTAGCATCACCGTACTACCTGTAGCACTCAGGGGACAGCGGCGGGGCGGGGGGGGGCATGATCAGGAAGGGTATCGCCAGAAAGCCCAGAGCTACCCAGGCAGTGCTGTTCTTCCTCAAAGGAACTGGCCTGAAAATAATGCTGCAATTACATGACAACTCTGCAAAAACCCAGGACACCCTTAGCTAAAACATGCTCCTCACTCATTTCCACAACTAGGCCCAAACGAGTCTGTTTGGATGAAAGGCTGTATATAGAACAAATATCTCCTAACTAGTAAAAAATATATATTATAAAAAGATAGAATCATTGGATGTCAGTAATCTTCTAGTATGTTCCCACTTCCCTTTAAAAACGGGGTAAAGACTTTCTGAGAGGCAAAGCCGCTGTCCCAAAAACAAACAACAGAGCACTCGGAACCAGCATTTCTCCGAGTGCGGACTGGTGTCAATCTGCAACTTGTGACCAGTCTGCAACGGGATTGATCACATGGACTGAGAGTAAGAACTTCACATTTTTATGCCAGTTTAACATTGTCACAACATCCAAGTGTCTGGCTTTGTACTTTACAAAAGTATCAGTCTGTAATGGATTGGAAATAAACAAAAACGCTCTCTCTCTAGGGTAGTCTGAGAGGCACTTCTAGACCCAAGCAGTCTTAACTTCCAGAAGTTGGTTTTTCCACTACATTTCCATATTCCTCCCATATTTTCTCATCTGGTCTATGATGATATTGCATAATTCAGACAGGAAATATGTTGATATCAGACACAGATTGAAGTCAATGAATAAGTAACTTAAAATGCAATCACATTTCTATTCCTAAGAAGTTTCATATGGCAGGAGGGAGAACTCACTGAGCAGTGTGGGAACTACATTGCACTGTCTTTCAGACAGATCTGTATACTTTAAAAATGTGTCCTCTTGCTTTTCTAAGAACAAAGTTTTCACTTACTAATAAAAGTTTTTAATCACATGTCTCTAATCCCATTTGACAACAATAGAAAAGGAGATAACTAAAAATGCTTGCTTTTCCTCAACTTAACCTGCAACTCATTGTTCCCTTTACTTCACATTGTCTTTTTAGAGAATTTCCAGTGACCATCACACTGCCCTGGAAATGGAGTTTCCAACACCTTTGGGATGTCCTCCTAAAAATCCCATTGTTCCTTCAATTTTGACCTTCTCGGTGAGCCCCACAGTGCCTCGGGCCCAAAGATGGAGGGACAGACTAACAGATCCTACACACAGCTTTCTCTCAGCTCAGGTAACCAGGGTGATGAGAAGAGTAACATTAGCTGCTCAAGTGTTTCTAATTCGTCTACCTAGAGCAGGGATCTGGTTTGGATTCTGCATAACACCACTTCCTTCAGACACACCTCAGCTTAAAGTGACAGCAGATGCTCCATCTGCCCTGCTCTAAACAAGAATCTTAAATAGATGAGACCAGTAGCTCTTGGGAAAAGGAACCCATCCATCTATGTCATGGGCATTTATTACCTTTTGACCTCAGATTAGGCATGGCTGGGCACTTTCCTGCCCGGATAAGGAAATATACTCAAATACAGCCACAATTCTTGAAGAACTATAGGGAAGTGGGAGATATGCTTGCTTGTTTATTTTAATTACTAAATTTGTAATGTTTTACTTGGCTTGAGAACAGGTCATATCTGATTCGTCCGTGACCAACAGCTCAACACTCTCTTTCATTCTTTTCTACTATCTTAAAACATCAAGATCCTCTTCTACTTTTCTTCATTTCTCCAGGGCCTTGTACAAATTAAATGCTCTGTAAATAAAGTATAAACAGAAGATAGCTATCGTATGAGATCATAGTGTCTTTTGTCTCCCTTTGTTTGGAACTGCTGAGTTATTTTGTGCCAATAAATTCAACTTCATCGCCGTAGCCCTCCGTCTGAATTCTTCATCAACACAGCTTGAGTACTCCCTGGTGTAAAGTTCTGTGCCACAAACTGCAAACTTTTGCAGTGCACTGTCCTTCCACTTGAAAAAGATAAAGTCTAATCCCAGTTCTAAGTGCATAACAAGGCTACCTTGGGGGGTCAATGCAGGGTATAGAAGAGGCATTTCCAAACGCTTCTGATCTTTGACCAGTTATACTTGCGTTCAAGAATATTCTGCAATCAAATGGGAAAACTCTTCCAAGCTCTCTCTGAGACAACGGGTATAGCTAACTCACTGCCAGCACTATTAGAAAACCAAAAAGTTAGTCAAAGCACATCTCACCACTACTGTACAGTATTACTCACATGTTTGGTTTGTGTTGTAAAAACCTACCCGACTGCTCACTGTTCATTCGAGGAACATTTATTGAACACAAAAGTCTTTATAGGGAATAAAAAAAAATAAAATAAGAACACAATTCCTTGAAATATTTTCACTGATCTTTAGAGTGAACCATTGGGCCATGTGAGCCTTTGGTTTCATAGACAGGGGTAGGCAAAAGTAGGTTTACGATTCCAAAGTGGACTCTGTGTCCCGAGTACTCACAATGGTAAACCTACTTTGCCCACCCCTGTATGATCTGCTGGAGTCTGGAGTACTACCTGGAATCCTTAGTAAAGACATTCCACTTGAGCTCTTTCTTCATTAGGATACTTTTTCCTCGGTGATTGTTGCTTATGATTCTGGAGGACCATGGGATTCACTATTTTTTCAAGCACACTCAAAAGCCTAGTTTCCAGTATATAAGTAAGGGCTTTTCTGCATCACTGTCAGTGTAAGAAGTCAATACTGTAGCATCAAATAAAGGGCACTGGCAGCCGCAATCATCCGCACGTCTGAACAACTAACACACTCCAGCTCGGTGTCGCTGCTATTATCTAAATTACAGTACAGGCAGCTTCACTAACCTTCCCGAGGTTTAAAATGCTTTACTCTAAGGCAACTTGTTCAGAGCTGTCTTTCTTTAATTTGAGGTAATTTCCCTTTCACCAGTTTTAAGAAAATTAACCATCATACCATAACCATGAGATAGAGAAAAATCAGAGCAGCAGTCTAAACACTATGAAGGATAAAAACCTCCACACTGAAGTTTTTCTGTACAGGGAGCTTCTCTGTTTAACAAAGTTTAAAGAAAATCAAATTCAAGTTCAGTTTTACTGCTAAGCAGTATTTGAAAGGAGGACAGATTTCTACCCCTAGTCTTCATTTAAGAACTTCCCACTAATGTTGTTTCAACATGATACTAAAGGGATTATCACTGTTTAAATGAAAAGCCAACCTAGGCTTGCTGTATCTTTTCTTAAAACATGCCCTGGGCTGAAATATGCACTAGTTCACAGAAGCAATATTCCTCGCTGTAGCTCTGGACCAATGAGGGTACAAAATAGCTTCTCGCGATGAAAAGGCAGATTGTTCTGAAGCCCCCCCACCCATCTGTCAAATGTCAGACTGGAAATGGAGAGTTCACGTTTCTTTCATAGAGGTACATAAAATAGTTTATCACTTCATCCTGTTACTGATTGGGTAGAATCTTACTAAAATATATTTTATAACCAACGTTAAATGATAGACTATGACATTTTAAATAATTTGTCATTAATTATGGGTCGTTTTTGACAATGAGTGATAGACACATTGGAAGCTCTGTTTTGTTTATTTATATCTAACACAGTCTACTATGTACAATAGACTTTATTTTTTTAGAGCATTTTACATTCACCAAAAGTGAGTGGAAAGTACAGAGAGTTCCCACATACTTCCTGCCCCTACAACAGGTACAACCTCCCCCACTATCAACACCCCACACTGCAACGGTACTTTTATTATAATAGATGAACCTACATGGATGAATTGTTACTACCTAAAGCCTGTAGTTTAGATTTGGGCTCATTCTTGGTGTTCTACATTATATGGATGTTGAAAATGTATGATGACATATAACCCACTTAGCAGTATCACACAGAATTGTTGCACTGCCCTAAAGATTACTGATGATGCTCGACTCATGTATCCCTCCCTTCCTGCTGGCAACCACTGATCTTTTTACCATCAACCTTGTTTTCCTTTTCCCAAATATCATAGGATTAGAATCCTGCGTGTGACTGTCTTTTCAGACTGGCTTCTTTCACTTACTAATACACATTTAAGTTTCTTCCATGTCTTTTCATTCCTGATGGCTTATTTCTATTAAGCAATGAATAATATTCCACTCACTGGAATTATTACAGTTTCTTTATCTATTCACCTGCCAAAGAACAACTTGATTTGCTTCCAAATTTTGGAAACTATGAATAAAGTTGCTTTAAGCCTTGGTATATTTTAATTATTCATTTATTTATTTGTTTAGCTTTAAAATGTTCAATTAGCTTTCCATTGTGGATTCTGTCATTTTTCTTGGCAGTGTCTTCTTGAGATTTCAGGGTTTCTTTAACTGTAAATTCATAAAGTGCTTAAAACACTGAGGATATTTACCTTCCACTGCATTTAAAGAAATAGCAAACTATTAGAATTAATAAACAAGCTCAGTAAAGATCCAAGATACAAGATCAACATACAAAATCACTTACATTTTTATACACTAACAAGGCAATATCCGAAAGAGAAACAAAGAAAACAATCCCATTTACAACAGCACAAAAAACAATAAAATACTTAGGAATAAACTTAACCAAGGTGATAAAAGATAGCTACAGTAAAAACTATAAGATACTGACCAAAACAAATTGAAGACAAATAAATGGAAAGATATCATGTGTTCATGTAGTGAAAGAATTAATATCCTTTAAATATCCATACTACCCAAAGAGATCTACAGATTCATCCCAACCTGTATCAAAATTCCAAAGGTATTTTTCACAGAAATAGAAAAGACAACCCTAGAGCTTTCCTGTAATCATGAAAAACACTGAATAGCCAAAACAGTCTTGAGAAAGAAAAAAACAATCTGGAGCCTCACAATTTCTGATTTTAAACTATACTATAAACCTATAGTGATCAAAACAGTATAGTACTGTCATTAGAACAGACGCATAGGCCAAAAGAATAGAACAGAACCAAGGTCCCAGAAATAAACCCATACACATCTAATCGATCAATACATGACAAGAGAGACAATAATACTTAATGGGGAAAAGACAGTATTTTCAATAGTGTTGGGACAACTAGAAATTCACATGCAAAAAAGTAAAATTAGACCCATGTATTATGCAATTCACAAAAATTAACTCCAAATAGATTAAAAACACAAATGTAAGACTAGAAACTATAAAAGCCCCAGAAGAAAACACAGGGGGAGATCTCCTTGATGTTAGTCTTGGGAATAATTCTTTGAATGTGACACCAAGAGCACAGGTAACAAAAGTAAAAATGAACAAGTGGGACTGCATTGAACCAAAAGGCTTCTGTACAACACAATCAATGCAATATAGAGCCTACCTCAGGAATGGAAGGGAATATTTACAAACCGCATAGCAGATAGGGGTTAATTTCCAAAATATATAAGGAACTCATCCAACTCAATAGCAGAAAAACCTCCCAAGTGTTTCAGTTAAAATGGACAAAAGACCCGAATGCAGTTTCCCAAAGGAGACATACAAATGTCCTCAGGTACATAAAAAGGTGCTCAACATCACTAATAATCCGGCACATACAACTCAAAACCACAACGAGTTATCACTTCACACCTGTTGGAATGCCCACCATCAAAAAATAAGAGAGAAGTTTTGGCAAGGATGTGAAGGAAAGGGAACCCTTATGCATTATCAGTGTAAATATAAAGTGACATAGCCACTCAAAAAATTAAAATAAAACATATAAAAATAAAAAAAACATATGATTCAGCAATTCCCATTTCTGGGTATATAGCTGAAAGAAATGAAATCACTGTATCAAAGAAATATCTGCACTCTATGTTCCTGCGGTATATTCAGAAGAGCCAAGACATGGAAACAACCTAAGTATCCACCAAAGAATGAGTGGACAAAGAAAATGGGAGACACACACACACACACATATACACACACACGTGTATATATACATATATACTTGATGTGTATGTATGTAAATAATATATAGATAATGGAATAATTTAGCTATAAAGAAGAAGGTAATCCTGCCATTTGTGCAATATGAACAGATCTTCCGAGAATTACACTAAGTGAAATGACTGAGACAGAGAAAGACAAATACTGTATAATCTCACTTGTATGCAGAAACTTAAATCCAAACTCATTGAAACAGAGTAGAATGGTGGTTTCCATGGGCTAGGGCTGAGAGAAATAGCAAGATGCTGGTTGAAGGATACAAACTTCCAGTCGTAAATAAGTCCTGGGATCTAATATGCATCTTTATAACTAGAGTTAATAACACTATACTACACACCTGAAACTTGCTAAGAGATCAGAACTTAAATGCTCTCACGATGTACACATAAAATCATTAGAATTATCTGAGTGGTGGATATATGAACTAACTTTATTGTGGTGATGACTTCACAACACATACATATATCAAATCATCCTGTCGTACACCTTAAATTTATACAATGCTGAATGTTAATTATATCCCAATAAAGCCAGAAAGACAAGAGATGGCAGAAACTCGATGATACAAGTATTGGAAGACTGAGAAGTGAAAATTATTATTCTTCCTTGTTTAATCTTCTAATAGCTCTTCTTTCTTGTTTGATTTTATTGTAATGTGTTCACTGAGACTTGACAAAAATCTCTTTTCAGCCATGATGACATCTACCCTTCTACCTGGAAATAACTCCCTTCTAACTCTTCCTCCGATTTTCCCTGGTCACACCCAGCCTTGGTCAACGCGGGGCTTCAGGAACTCCTCCCACCCTCCCACACTTACTCCTTCCCCTTCTGACAGCCCTCTTCCTCTCTCGCATTTTCGGTCTCTCCCTTCCCCTTCATTGGCTCCTGACAACATGTTCGGGTCTCTGTAATGTTTAATGTCATTCATCAGATCTTGCTTTCCTCCCAAGGCCCGGCCCCCACCTTCTTTCTTTACCTATTGAGCTCCCTTAGAGTCATCCACATGTATTTCTTATATTCCCTCAGTTTCCTCTCTCACCTCAAACTCTTCTCTGAGTTGGGCTATCAGCATCGTAGGCACACCGTAGTCTCACACGTCCTGGGAGATCTCTCACCACCCAATCTAATGGGATTTTCTCAGCTGTCATCTCCCTCACTTTTTGGGAGCATTTTCACTCTATAGCACCTAACAGTTTTGAAACTGCATTTCTGGCTGCAACCATTCCTTTTTTTCTGCTGTCTATGCACAGCATGTTTGATTGTCCAGTCCTTTCCTTCGGGGATGCCTCTTTCTTCCTCGTCCTCTCAATCCTGCGAGCAATCCAGGAAGGCAGAGCTCAAAGGCTCTCTTCTCAGTTATCTTGAATAGTCTCTCTCTCTTTCTCTTTCCCTCTTGTCAAGCTTTAGCCACCGTGCTTGGGAGGAGGGTTTCCAATACCAGATCCAACCCAGATTTATATTTTCTATTACTTGCCAGTTGTGCTAACTGAAATAAACAGAATTTAACTCAGTATCTTCTTCAATCATGCCTATTGGTTGTGGGGAGGGAATGACGGGCTACCCCCAGTCAATTGGACTCAAACCAGACTCCCCATTCAAATTTGCTCTGTCATCCCCCTGTGATATCAGCAGCCAAGATCAAGAGCTGTAACTGTATCTGCTCTCATTCCCTCACTTTATTTGCAAAGCTCTTCTCTAATTGAGTTCGGAGCAATACTGATTGTATAAGTACCCTATCCAAAGCTTTCGGTGGTTTCCAATTACACCGTGAATTGCACAGATCTTTTTTGTTTCGTATTCACTTATTCTCCAAAATGAATGTTCCAGTTCATCAGTCTTGTATTTAGAGTCCATAGCTGCGTGCTCTAGACAAAGAAATGTACTTATTCTCCCTGGAAGTGGCATGAACTTCACGTTGGTCACCAGCCCCACCACTGTCCCCTGTAAAACTTGAATACATTCATTAAGCCCCATCTTAAATGAGTGAATGTCATATGAATGAGAACTCCCTTATTTGTCTGATCAACTCTGATCTCCCAGTCTGTGGATTCCTACAGACACTTGTTTCATTTGGGTCGACGATTGCACTCCGCTTGGTCTAAAATTAAGCAGCGTGCTCACTATTCTCTTACTTGTCATTTTATTATAAACTCCTTGGTAGGTTATTTGCTTTCTTCCCTTGCTTTTCTTAATTTTTCATTGTGGTAAAATATACATATCATAAAGTTTACCAGTTTAACCATTTTTAAGCATAAAGTGTGTTGTGCGATCATCAGCACCATCAAACTCCAGAACGTTCTCAACATCCCGGGTTGTGATCCCCTACCCATTACAGTGTGACTGCCCCTGCTCCTTCCCAGCCCCTAGTTGGCACTGCTCTACATTTTGCCTCCATAGATGTTATTACTGTAGGTGCCTCCTATAAATGAAATCATACAATATTTGTCTTTTTGTGTCTGGCTTATTTCATTTAGCATAATGTCTTCAAGTGGATCTACATTGTAGCAAGGGTCAGGATTTCCGTGGCATCAAGCACAGTGCTTTAAACTTTGTAGAAAGTCCAAGAATATTCCTTAAAATCAATTCAACTCTTAGTCTCAGAATTAAATAAAGACTGAATTTCCTTGCCCTAGTAGGTTTGTCAAGTTCTTCTTCCTGAAAGGGATGAAGAATAGACATTAAGATAATTTAACCACTGCTGTGGCTAAATATTCCGCTTGGTGCAACAAACCTCTTGCTTCTGAATGTGCAAAACTTTAGCTCCGTTTGTTTAAAACCTGAATAGCACCTGGTACATGTATAAGGTTTGACACTGCCCTCCCCGCCTCCCCGCCTCCAGGCTCTTTTTCTTTTATAACCTACCCACCCAACTATTCTTAAACATGTATATTCAAGAACATATTCTTTTGGGACATGTGGCAAACACAGCTGGTTAGCCAATTCAGTCACCATCCCTCATTCTACTTTCCTCTCCGCCTAGCAGCCTTCTAGCTAGGAGTGGCTTTGGGACAGTCTGGCGGACCAGGCATAACCAGAAATCAGCTGATGAGTTTTTAGGAAAAATCTTACTTGTTTAATCAACATAATAGACTCAGCTGGCACATAATGTTTGGCTTTTCTTCATTTCCCCTTGGCCTTAGTGAGGCCTTGAACATGGACAGAATGCAGTACACTGATGTAATCAGCACATGATCCTGGAGGTTCTGCAGCTATTTTGAGATCATGAGGCTAAAGCCAACATGCGATGGGTGTTTGAAACGTTCGCACAGCAGCTCATTCCTGTGGGGCTTCTGTTAATGTTCTCTTAAAAAAGGCATATAAACTTCAGTTTTTAAAGTTCCTGATAGATAGACTATCTTTTACTTGTAGCCAAGGGCATTCATTTCTTATTCAGGATGCTCAGTTAAATTGTACATAAGCCCATAAATATAAGAAACTGAGTTTTGTTAAAATCACCTTCAAATTCAACTGCTTTACTACCAAACCATTACTGATCTGAGCGACCTGTGAGATGAAAACACACATAAATACATGTGTGTGGATATTAACACATATTACACATATATACTTAATGAAGAGACCTGGCGATATAAAAATATGCAAATAAAGGGTCTCAGTTGTTTTAGTTTTGGGTTTTGCCTGTTTATTTGTCCCAAGTCATTATGCCTTGTAATTTATGAAAGAAAGTTAAAATTTTTCTTGGACAAAAAGAAGGGGATGGGGCAGGCGAGGAAGAAAGAAGGTGCTTAGTACAGTAGGAAGAAGTGACTTTCCAAAGCTGGCCTTCAGTCAGAGACACAGCCTAGCAGTGGTGGCCTGGAACACAGGAAACGGAAATGCCCTTCCCAGGAGATCTACAGAGTGATGCACACTCTCCCCACACATTTCCCAGATGTACCGCAGAAAACTGTAAGAAAAACATCCAACTCTCCTCTTCAAAGCTGAGTTCCAAGAGCTTAAATCACATTCTCTTCTTTATAAGTGTCTTCCAGGGTGTCAACAAGCCATAAAATATAGCCTGGTGGAGATTCACAGTTCTTGATTTTATTCATGCCAGGTAAACACTTGTCAGGTCACTTGACCCTTGCAGCACATGACATTATTGGAAAAAGAAGGGTCTTTAAGGAACTAAAAACACTTTTACTGCATACCCATCTTGACAGCATTTCCAGAAGTCTTGGCCACATACTTTCATGATGGGCCACGACCATGTTTTCTGGTGAGAAAATCTGCCGGCAGGGCAGACTGGAGAAATGTCTTTTCATCTTGAATTCAGAGAGTTTTCAAATCACAAAAATAATCCTGACATTTGCCAACCTGAGATCTGGTTATTATCAGTTAAAAGACTAGTGTATTTATTCCAATAGTAGGCACGTGATCCCAGGAAATGCACGTGATAAGATGTTGGACCCTGAGAACACATTGGGCTACTTCTTAAGTACTGGGGAGATGAAGGGAGAGAGATTTGTCTCACTCAGAGGTGAGCTGATTCACACAAATTGTATTCATCCTTCTCATCAACCCAAAAAATGCTCTACAAAGACTGTTTCGGAATTGTAGAGTGGACTCTCTAGAAAGGAAAATGAAAGAAATGGCATTACTGACTAAATTAACAATATAAATAGCATGTTAGACAGCAGCTGGCCATTGCAAGGGTTGCTTTATCTGGGTAATCTCATTTTATCCCCACAAGAATCCTCTGCATTGGTATTCTCATTATCTTCATTTGATGGATGAAGAGTCTTTGGTTTCGAGAGGCTGGCTTATGATGCTCACCCAGCTAATAAGTGGTGAGGAAGGGATTTAAACTCGGGTCCATTTGAGTCTAAAGGCTTTCCACTCTCATTAATGGCACTGAGAGTAGCTATGTTTATAATTCCCC
>PVKM010001805.1:0-72436 GCA_004027735.1 Carollia perspicillata
CACCACCTCCATCCTTAGAATGCATGCTTGCTACTGTTTCCTAGGAGAGGTTTGTCCTGAACCTTCTGCTCTCTCTCCTGCTTTCTCTAAACAACGACAGCAATTATTTGTTTTTTGGCTTCCGAAGAGAAATATGACTTTAGTGTACAATCAGGTAAATTCATCATCTCTCCCTGAATTCCATGGTTTTGTATTCCTACTAAGGAAGAACAACATGTTTTCTATAGGCTGTTAAACTAATGATTTGTTGTACTGCTACATATGCATCATGGGAAAAAGCAAACACTTAGCACTTGCACCATTTGCCCCTAGAATGACCTTTCTTCAGACCAATTAATGTCAAGGACGTGTGATGACCATGTCATAGCAATCGGACTTCTCCCCTTTATACTTCAAAGTGACCCACCGAAGATGCCAGAATAAGATTAGAAAAATATTTATTGCTCTGTTGAATGCGGATAAAGAGCTCTCTTTGCTGGCAAGGTTACCATGGTTATTTTTTACCTTTTGACAGTTTTTAGAAGCTAGGCAGAAAGAGTAGCTACTCACGTTCTCCTTGTCAGGAATCCCTAGAAGAGCAAAAGGAGACAGAGAGAGAGAGAAAGAGAGAGAGAATGAATTATAAGATCAACCTGTAAAATGGAGCTGAAATCCTTTGCTGAATCAAACCAAATAAAATCTGGTGTTAAAAAAACCCAAACCTACATGATGCTACTTTGAAAAATTGCAGCACCTTTCAAAGTCTAACATGCACGGGTTGATGAACCAGGAGCGGGGCTGTGTGCCAGACAACCAAATCTCCTGTGGATTTTGCTTTCCTACCACATGCTTCACTTTCCCAGAAATAAAAATTTACCCCTGACTTGTTTATACCATGCGAGCAACTAATTCCTCTGTCTTGGGCACCAGAGCACTCGAAACTTTAGACAGACACACTGAGTGCAAGTGGCACATTTGTAGTTTTATACTTCAAACCACTTCACACTGCTCCAGGGATTTGAACCTCGGGGTAGGTTGCACATAAAACCCACCAGGACACACCTTCCATTTGGGGCAAAGCAAACTCCTGCTGCCTCCCAGTCAGGTCTGAGCTGGGCAGTGGCTGTGTCCAGGGACATCTCAGTTCTCTGAGCAAAAGAGGTTAAACGCTCATCCATTCACTTATTGTGCATCCTTTCACGAACGTTTCAGGAGCACCTACTACAGGCGGGGCCCGGTCCTTTGCGCTTCCTCGGGGGCTGCTCTCTGACAGACGTGGTAGGTAAGGGTGGTCATACAGGAAGGCCCACAGCCCCAGCAGAGCTTTCTGCTCCCGGGAAAGTGGGCACAAGTGGACTTATACTGAGGAGACAGAAGCACAGGTGGTTTCAAGGTGGCCTGTGCCAAGTTTTGAACCACCGGGGCCACGTGGGGTGGTTTGTAATGTTAAAATACAGTATGTCCAAATTCTGAAGAAACAGACCCTTCTGTGTTTAATATGGGACTATACTGATTTATAATATTGGCCTTAAAAGAACTGAGCACCCATCCTAATGGGCAGCAGTACAGTACACAGGAGAGACAAGAACGAAAGGGACTATCGGAACACATGTCCTAGTCAAACTTTGGCTCCAGATTGGGACAGCACCAGGTTACAAACAGGGAGTACGAAGGGGCAGGTTTGCCACCACTTCCCAGATCCGTCAGAGGAAGTGAGGGTGGCCTGATGTCAGCACGCTGGAACTCATCTTGAATCCATCCACCCACCCAACCATTCATTCAACAGCCATTTGAAAGGACTGAAGTCGATTGAATGAGGAGAGACAGGGGTATCATGGAAGCTTACTTTCCCGGAGGTTTAGTAAGACAACTACAGAGTTGCACAAGTCACCATGACTGAGTGGCTGAAAACTGGGGTCTCTGTAGAGAAAGAAATCTCTGTCGAAAAGGAGATTTGGGGCTATGCAGGGACTTGAATTCACCTTCCGTGGCCAGCAATGGACAATTATTAAATGTTTTGAGTAACAGAGAGATTATGACCAGGAAAAGGAGGGAAAGGGACTGTTCATAATGAAAAGACATTTAAGACATAAAAATAAGATTCAATGGCATGGTCCTTGACTGAGGTCCAGTTTGAGCGATGAGCTATAAAGCTGTTCAGCTGGGGAAATCTAAATGCGGACGAGGTAGTAGATGTTATTCAGGAAAACCGTGCCAGCCATTAGGCATGATAATAGCATATGGTTATACATGGAAAAGTTATTTTAAAAAATACTTGCTAAAGTACTCGGTGTGAAATACATATGTACAATTAAAAGAGATAAATATGGCAAAACATTAATTTTAAAATACACATTAAGTTAATAAGCAAATCCTATTTAAATATTAAAATATTAATTAAGTTGAAATGATGAAAACATAGGTGTTAACCCTATGTTTGAAATTTTTCACAACAGAAAGTAAATAAAAAGAACTTCTGTGTAAGCCGGGAGCCGGGAGGACCAAGGGCGAGATTCCGAGGGCTCGGAGCCAGCGAAGCCACGTTCACCCTCAGGTCAGGAGTGGTGAGGCCTTCAGCCAGGAGGCTGCAGAGGAAGCAGAAAGGAAAGAATGCGAACACGACGAACGAAGGAGCCAGGGGTGGCCAAGGGGTGAACCTCAGTGGTGGAGGGAAGAGAAAGAAGCGCTCCAGAATGGGTGGGGTTTAGATCCTGGTACATCAGGAGAACGGTGGAGTTCTCAGTGAAAATCGCCTTCAGAGAAAAGATCGGTTTTGTGGGAACCAGGATACGTTCCACTGCTGACATTTTGAGTTTAAGAAGCCAGCAGAAGATCTGGATGGAGAGAGAACCAGCAGTCATTCGGAAAGCTGTGCTGCCCTTTGGAGGAATCAGAGGTATTGGTTGGGGAAATATTTATATCAGTTGTGAAAAAGGATACGGTGGTCAGGGGGAAGTATAGAGAAAAACAGCTACGGCTAGACTCTTGGGTTATACCTAAACTTTTTAATGGAAGGAAGAAGTATCTGTAAAAGAGACAAACATTCAAGTAACCAGAGAGATACAAGAAAACCAGGATAATGCAGTGGCGCCTGACGGCACAGGAGAATGGAGTGTGGGTGTGAAAAGTCTTATTCAGAGTTGGGGAGAATAGGAAACTGCAGAGTGGTTTGAGTCAAGAAGTTGGGGCAGAAGCCAGACTTGGAGGGGTTACAGAGTGGCTGGTGGTGAGGAAATAATAGCTCGCGTCATGTGGATGCTAATTATATGCTTGGAACTCTTCCAAACGCTTGATGTGTCTCACTTCATTTAATCCTCACAATAATCCTGTGAGGAAACTGAGGCACAGAGAGACTAAGTGCCTTGCCCAAGGTCACACAGCTAGGAGACAGCACAGCTGGGACTGCAACTCAAGTACTTGTCATGAGCCGGTCATCCCGAGATCAGCCGGCAGAGAAAAATCAAAGCAGGGAAGCAAAGGAAAGGGAAGAAAGGTCTGCCCTTTTTCCCCAGGACAGAAAAGCAACAGAAGGGAGGGCAGAGGCTGCACAGAAACTGTGAACCGGAGGAGAAGGAAAATGAGGAAGCTCCTTAGGTCTTGGGCAAGCAGGGAGGAGAATCCCCTGTAGAGAGTGACAAGTCTGGGATTAAGAGTGAGGATTCAAGGTGTGAGGGAGAGGATTTGAAGGGTGACTCTCAGACTCCGAAGGTGCCCGGAGTGGAAGGTCTTCCTGCTCTGTCACTGGGCCTACTTGAAGTACCACAGCCTCAGAAACCCCAGTACTTGGTACCTTGTCGCATGTAAATGTGCAAGAGCCAAATAAAGGGGCTTAGAGATGCAATGAGCATCTCTCAGGGACAATAAGGATGCTTCTGATGTGCACAAACAGATAAACACAGTCAGGACACAGGATTTCTCAGGGTCTGGTGGGCACCCACTAGAAAAGCATCTCACAGAGGAAAACTCCCTTTCTTTCACGATCAGACAGAGACTGGTCTCCTGTAAAAGGCCTGGAGTTTGGAGAAGCTGTGATTTAGGAAGAATAATGACTCACACTGCTCCTCTTTGATCAATAACATTGAAATGAGCAAGAGGGTGGGGCTCTCAGGTAGGCACAAGTGACCAAGGCAAACACGGTTCGTGAATCCCATTTTTAAAAGAGCACAGCAACAACACTGGACTTTGCAATAAAATGAAGAGATTCTGAGAAGGTATTCTAAGTATGCTGAAGTTCCAACTAGCAGCGGAGCATCAGCTAAAGCCATGAAATAATACTGCATGAACATTTTGTAAAATAACCCACGTGGGCTGGTAGGCCTGTTTATCCACAAAAGAGTCTGGAAACGTAACCTGTCAAGCTGGTGTAGGACATATTTTTGTCACATGAAAACACACACCACACAACACATTTTTAGATACAAATGTTCACACTTTTCACTTACTGTCATTGTTAGAGCCCGTTTCCATAACACCATAAGGAGGAGCCAGAAGTCCGGCCATGTACTGTCGGTATTTCTGAAAGACAAGATTGCACACTCAATACATAGATATTTACTCACGTGGAGCACTCACTTACTCACACATTAACAAGAGGGAACCTTGGTCATCAGGAAGCATCTGCGTCTTGCATTTAGAGGGCCTTGAAACGCACTGCCTGGGATCCGTGGCCTACGATAAGGATGCTGTGTTCCAAAGAGGTCTTCCCGGGCAAGGCTGAGTGTACCCCTGCCCGGGGAGGGGGCTCCGTCTCAGCCTGTTCATCTGTGTAGCTGTGACTGATTAACCAAATTGTGCGGGCTTTCACCCTCCCTCCATCTCCTGCCCTGCTCCCCGCTCCTGCAAACACATGCTCAGGTTTTGGTAGAGGGCAAAGACACTTGGTATTTACAGCTGCAGATACAAATAAATAGCTGAATGACACTGAATCAGCTTTCTTTCAAAGCAAAAAGAGATACATCCCTAGAACATGTCTGTTTTGAAAGAAGCTGATTTGCTTCCATTTACCCACTTCCTTTTATATCGTACACCTGCCCATTTGTGACCTCCGAGGAACTGTTGATGTGTTGTCAAATAGAAGAGTTTGGCTTCGTTTAGTAGTGTCTGGGTTCCCCGGAATTGTATCCCCCTGATTTTTGGTCCAGGCATGTTTTAAAACCTGGGGCTCAGCGATATATACTAGCCCTCAAAGTCTACGTGGTTTGGAAGGCACAAGGCTTGGTGGGCCGTAAAGCAATCTAGAGCATCCTACGAGAGAGGAGAGGCAGTTAGGAAGAATGAAAAATGCCTATTAGACAGCCTCTCCTGTCAGGTACTAATGCAGCCTCCTCCCCTTTCAGGATGAAAGCTGGGCAATTTCATGTATTGCATGGTGTCATGTATATTTATGGTTTGTAATTATGGTGACACACAAACGTTAAGCAACATCAAAAGAGTCAGCACTGTACAATGCTCATGGGTTCCACAAACGTCGGCAGAAAAGGCTCCATCTGTAGCAATGGGCAGCTGGCAACAAGCAATATTCGAGCTACCACCTGGCCCATTTGGTGTATTTGAATGGTGTTTGTAATGTAACATTGAACTTCTCAGAAAAGCCTTCTTCCAGTCAAGTTGTGACTAGCTTTTATTCTTTAAATCCATTTGTGCTCTCATTCTGAGGCGACTATACCAGCACCTGCATGCGAACATTAAAAATCATGAATTTCTCTGCCTCGGAGCTAACTAATCAGTCAAACATACCCACAGGACCAATCTACCACCCTGAATCCCGGACCTCTCCTTTGATAACTGCCCCATTCTGATTCTCTTCTTTCTTACGACACCATCTACTCTGCCTCCTCACCAGAGAGCACTGATTAAACACACTGCTCGGCATGGTGTCACGCTGCACTCAGAACAAAACAGGCTCAAAGAGAGGAGTCGGGGACGGGGGTATGTTCTAAGAAGCTTTGTGACCCCTACAGCCTTTTGAGCTATTACTCTCACTGTTAGCAACTTCCTACCAGGCTCCTAAGAGAAATAGTTTGTCTTAAATTAAAGGAGGAATTCTGCTCTGCTTAGAAATGTTTGGGATGCAGAGGAGGTTCTTTGTCTCAGGCACCTCCATGTCAGTTCTCGGGAACTCCACGGAGCGCTGTCCTGACCCCCGAATGAACGGGACTTCGCCTTCCTTCGGCTCCAAGGCGCTTGGTCTGTTGCTCGCTCAACACACATCATCAGGGACGGAGCTCTTGGGAACAGGAAATAGAGCGATCCTCTGGGAACCAGAGCACAGGCTGGAGCTCAGGACATAGCGAGGGCCTACTATGTGCAGTCGGTGTCCTTGGCACTGGGCTCACTGCAGAGAACAGGCCGACGAGGCCCCTTGCACTTGTGAGGTGTGTGTTTCCTACAGCACAGACTGCTGTGGCTTGTATGTGACACAAACTTAGCACTGATCTGTTGAATTTTAGAATTTTTATGGCACATTTCAAATATATGTAAAAGCAGACAGAATATCACATAACTAACATCCAGGATCAATAATTATTAAGTCATGACCCATGTCGTTTCACACATACTCCTCTCACTTGCCCCTTCCAGAATTATTTTGAAGGAAATCCCAGATACACCATTTAATCCATAAATATTTCAATATGAATCTCTAAAAGAACTGTTTTTTTCTGAAACAAAACCACAACACCACTATCACAACTAAGAAATGTAACATCTCTATTATACCCAGTCACTATTCAAATTTCTGTTTCATAAATGTCACATTTAATTGAATCTAAATAGTACTGTATTTAATAAGACAAGATTGATTTCCATATAACAACTTTTGGTACAGTGGAGATTGCAAAACCGGAATTGAAACATTTACGCGTATAAATAAAAAAACTGCACCTTTAAAAACTGGCAGAGCATTTTTAATAAACAGTCACTAAAGCAGGAAAACTGATTTCTTAGGTAGCACCCTGCAGTGCACCCTATGTTAATTAGGATAAAAAACAGCTAACTGGAATAAAACCTGTATCAGAAAATTGGCATTTCTAAATTATTTGCATATTGCTTGATCTTTAGGCAGCGGTTCATCTTCCAAGCACCAGTTAAAAAGCACTCTATAAAATTATAGATCAAATGAAAAGAGGCTGAGCCTTGCTCATGACAAGAAAGTACATTAAAACAATAGTGCAATATCATGTTTTACTCGTCAGACCTGGAGAAGTTTCAAAAAGTTTGCTAACACATTATTAGTGAGAGTGGGGAAGACAGGTTCTCTCACATGTGGCTTATTGGAGTATAAAATGATACAGCCTCAGTAGAAGGCAATTTGGAAGTACCAATTACATTTTAAAATGTATATTTCCTTTGACTGAGCAAAGAATCTCCCTCAGGGGACAGAAGTATAGCCTCCTGAAATATCTGAATACATATGCAAACATGTCTATCTGTTTGTAATAGCAAACAAAACAACAGAACAAATTGGAAATAACCCAAATGTCCACCAAGTATTAATAGATGACTTCTGGGCTACTTCCAGAGAGGATGAAGATGGGGTATTTCCTGATAGATGATGTTGGAATACTATACAACCATGAAAAAGAATGAAGCTCAACTACCTGTGCCAATATAGAATGATTTCCATGATATATTGTTAAATTTTTGAAAAGCAAACTATAGCACTGTGTATAAAGTATGCTACCATTTTGTGGAGATAAAAGATGTGTGTATATGAATATCCACAAAGATTTGTAAATGCATGACTCTTCCTACATGGATATACAAAAAAGTAGTAAAGAGAACTGACTGCCTTTGGGACAGAGATCTGTGGAGGCTGAGAGTCAAGTGAGAGAGAGATTCAGTGTTCACTGTTCATCCTTGACTGAGCCAACACTGAGGCTGGGTGATCACCCACTGTGTCTGTCTGCCCAGAGGCAGGACGGGTGGGGTTGGCCTGCAGTGGCATTAAGTGTCAGTCAACTGAATATGCGTGGAGCCTGGCAGCACGGGAGAGTGGCAGCAGGGAAATGAGAAGACAGCTCTTCTCTCTCGGTTTATATGTGGAGGTGGGAGTAATTCCCTTCGACTATATAATCCTCCAGAGGAGGGGAAATTGGAAAGTTAGATACCGGGCTTCCTTGTAATAGTGATGAATAAAAAAATGAGAAACAGTTTTATTAGTAAATCTAGATTGTGGAGCAGTTCATGTCTTCATAGAAGTTTAAAAGACACTTCAAGCTTTCTGAGAGCCAGAAAAAAAACCTAAAGGGAATTAACCAAGGCCATGGTTAGTAAGGTCCCCACATGAAAGTCAGCACAAGGCCAGCTTAAACCTGAAGTCAGGAGTTTCCAGAGGTGACTCAGCACATTTTTATGGTGGTTACTCAATGTCGCCCCTACACACCTCCCATATCCCAGCTGCTGGGGTATGTAGTGGCCTGGCCGAGTCCCCTGATAATGTCCTCTTTGGGGCCCTGATTGACATTCCCTTGCAAAACCTTTCCCTATATTCCAACATACTCTAACACTTCAAAGCCTCAATGGCCTAACTCAATCATTCTTGAATTGCCACAGGCGCTGGGACAGAGCTGTGCCTTTCACTGCCGGGGGCACTGGTCCATACCACGGAGGGCCCCTGGTGGGAGGGCTCCCCAGCATTCCCACTCCCTAGCCCTCCCGGACCTCTTAGGGCAGTTAAGAATCAGCTGTTCATAGGACAAGAAAACCACAAGGGATTTCAAGGGTCTTGGGAGAGTTTGGTAGGCTCCATTCTTAGGATCTGCTCCTGGCTTTGTCACTAATCAGCTGAATCACCTCAAACACATCATCCGAGCTCTCTGACTTCAGTCTCTTCATCCGTAGAATAAGTGCTCTGAATTGATCAGGGCTTTCTAAATCTTGTTCTTTGGCAGAAACCCGAATTCCCTCAGCAAGGGCACCATGCAGGGCCTTCAGCCCCTAAGGCAACCAGAGTGTTTTCACTTTTGTTGTTTTATAAATTAGAGGAGTCCCAAGAGCAATTTCATTTGGAAGATGACTTTTGCTTTTGAAAAAAAAATAAAAGTTGACCTCCCTGGCCGGTATGGTTCAGTGGGTTGGGTGTCATCCTGCAAACTTAAAGGTTGCCAGTTCGTTTCCCGATCAGGGCACATGCCCCAGTCACGGTGCCTGTGATAGGCAAGCAACTGATATTACTCTCACTTTGATGTTTCTCGCCCTCCCTTTCTCCCTCCCTTCCATTCTCTCTAAAAAATTAAAGGTAAAAAGTAAATTAAAGTTTACAAACCGCACAAGTAAATAATCTCTAAACTTCCAGCCAAACACAGGTCACTCAAAGATCTCTATGAAAATCAACAGAGATCAACTTAGGTTTTGTCTAGAGAGTACTAGGGACTCCATTCTCTGTTAGGAAGACTTCTGAGGTTGTGGATTTACCAGGTAAAGGTTGCTCCATACCTGAGAGGTCCATTAAAAAAACACATACACACAAAAAACAAAAAAAAGGACACTAAGGTTTGAACCGAGATGCACCGCAGTGCAACGCCGACCCTCTCACACTGGTGTGCAGACCCCCGGTGCAGGGCAGGCAGGGCTGCAAGAGGGGCTCACAGGAGCTCTTCCTGGAGTTTAAATTTTATTCTATGTTCAGTAGTTTAGAAGATTATTTTTATACTTTTACATTATGAAGTAGAAGCCAAATTTGCATACATTTTAAAGATTAAAGCATGAGACTTCAAAGAAATTTTGAACTTGCTGTGGGCTATGTCTAGCTACAAAGGGTCTAGATCCGAGCATAATGTATCGATTTCATCTGCGTTCAGGGAACTTCAATGGGAAAAACAAGAACCTCTGATGCTGCCACGGGCTCACACGGGAACAAGGTCTTAACTCCAATCCGCCACACACTACCTGTGTGAACTTGAGTAAGTTTCCCCTCAGTTTCCTGCCTAAGGAACCTGGGATAATAACACCCATTTTCAAGGACCTTTGGAAGGATGAGCCATAAAATCTATAAGAGCACTTAGCACACAGTAAGCACTTAATAAATGGTTGCTGATAATAATAATAGAAATAATAAGCCAAGGATTAATCAAGCTAATCACAATATGTGTGATGGTATCTCCCAAGCGGAGAGTCTTCGGCCTTAGGGAGAAAAATTCTCTCCACGACAACTTCACATCACCGGGCTGCTGATATGCACACAATATAAAGGCCCGAAAGACATCTCCTGATCTGCCTGTTCAATGGGGCTGTGGAGAAATAAGAATTTAAACAATAGACTTCCTTCCATAGCTTCATAGTATACTGCTCACTTTTATCTTCACAGTCCAAGAAGAAGAGAAGGGCACGAGAAAGCAAGGCCAGAAGTAAGTTAACAAAAGTTAGTAAAGCCTTTCAGCCATCAGCCTGTTTTTCAGGAACAGACTGTCTTTTTATTTATTTATTTTAATATTTATTTATTTATTTTTAGAGAGAGGGGAAGAGAAGGAGAAAGAGTGGGAGAGAAACATCAATGTGTGGTTGCCTCTCATGTGTCCCCCACCAGGGACCTGGCCTGCAACCCAGGCATGTGCCCTGACTGGGAACCGAACCAGTGACCCTTTGCTTCACAGGCCCGTGCTCAATCCACTGAGCTACGCCAGCCAGGGCTAGGAACAGAATGTCTTTTTAAAAAATTAATCTGTAAATACAGCTGGCCTATTTGTAAAGCAAGTCAGCACCTGTGACGCAGAATGGAGGGAAGAGGAAAGGCAGCATGACTCGGGCAGAGCCTACAGCAGAGGGGCGGGAAGACGTCCCCAGACTCAGGAGGCCAGAGGCCTGTCCCCGGACCCCGGTGGAGATGTGCTACCAGCTGTAGTAATGTTTTCTGAGAAGAGACAAAAGATGACAAAAGACGACAGACTCAGAAAGGTGAAAACCTGGTCTGTCATATCTCAGCCAATTCACTGGCCCCACCAAGGCCTCTGCAGAAGGCTGGAGGGAAGGCTGGCAGGCAACCGCCAGCCTGAGGGTGCTGGGGAGGAATCCGGCTCTGGGCCACAGCCTGGAGCCGCAGCCCGGGGCTGCTCCCACCTAGAGCAGGGGTACCACTCTCTAATGTGTGCAAGGGCTCCATGTGGCCCAGGAGCCAGAATACAAAGGGTGTCTGCTGGGGATAGAGGCATACTAGAGATATGACACATTCCGAAAGGCCGCCAGTCTGCAGAGCAGGACTCACAGAGAACAAAGGAAGGCTAGCAGCTGGAATCTTAGCGGGACACTCTATGACCAGAGAAGGAGTCCCAGTGGGGCCGGATGCCCCGCCCTAGAAGTCAAGGTTTTCCTGACACACTGGGGCCTTTTTTGGATGTTCTCCAAGATGCTGCCCATTGCCCAGACCTGGCCAGGCTGCCCAGGAGCCTCCACTAGGCAGGCCAGCGGGACACATAACTGTCACAAAATTCCTGCCCGGCCAGCAGCAGCCAGGTGGAGGCCTGAGCTTTGGGCACTCCCCTCCCCGGCAACTGTCTCTGTGACTCCCCTCTCCACCTAGGAAATCACCAGATTGCAGGGAGAACATAAATAGTATCCCTGGATTGGGATATCAGCACTGAGAAACATTAAAAACAGGAAGGCACGAGGATGACTGGCAGGCATTGCTCTCAACACCAGCAGGGGCATGTGCTCGGAACAGGGACACGCCGGCGAGAGCGCATCCTGGCACTGTCCTAGACTGGGGAAGAGCAGAGAGGACTGCTCTGCGGACGTGAGGCCGCATCTTGTCATGATGTCCCATCTGGTACATCTTTACTAGGTCCTCCCACTGTGTTACAGCTGAGTTCATAGATGTAACAGCAAACGGTTCGTCTGTACTTTCTCTGAAAGCATCATGATTACGTGGTAGAAGAGCTTAGCATAGGGGTATAAAGTGTAGGTCCCTTTCTTCCTGTTTCTTGGAAGAGTTCTTTTACAACTTCTGTATGAAGATGTATAAAGTATGGTGAGAAATGGACAGGGCACATTGTTCTAAAAATCTCAGAAAGCTAGACACTTCTTTAATATGTGAAAAGCAGAAAAGAGGGGGAAAGTAAGACAGCTGTAAATGAAACCGTCCGGCAGGAGCTTCCTGCTTTCCCTTTAAAGCCGTGGGTACGGCTCTTCCCACAGCAGGTCGCAGGCGGGACCAGGTTTACCCTTTAGGCCAAGTTAGTCTGCCTCACCGTTTCTTGGTTTCCACAGCACGGCATAACGGGGCACGAAGAACTTCCACAGCCGCTTCTTCAATGATGTTTAATGACATCCTTCGGCCCTATCCAAATATTTCTAAATGGAAGCAGAAGTCTGCTTGCCAACTCCTGGCTGTTTTGAATTCATGAACGACCCGCAAGAGCTGTAGTCTGGAGTGGGATGCTCACAGCTACAGCTCATGGACCGCGTTTTCCAAACCCAGACCCTCTAAGAATCCTGGACGAAAGCCCGAGTGGAATGTACGAATAAGCAAATAACATTTCCATGAAAAAGCCACCTGTTTGAAACGCTCTCTCCTGCAGGCCTACGAAGGTGCGAAGATCCCCACCAACAGGTGTAGGAATGGACCTAAATACCCCCAAGTAAGAGCAGAATTATTTACTATGAGTAGTAGCAGTTCTTAGCCAGTCCTCGCTCAGTCAGTTACAACAGAGCTTAGTCGGATTACAACAGGTGAAGGAACGGGAGAGTAAATACGCATTCGCTTGGCCAAGGAGCTAAGGGAGGCCGGCAGGGTCCTCACAGTGGGCCCCACCAGCGTTCCCACAGGACCACACGCTCCTCCCAGTGCAGTGGTGCCAGGGGCTGGACAGGGACGCAGTACAGGGTGCACTGAAAACGTGACTGGGTGGCGGAGAGTGGGGCGAATTCAGATTTGGGGGTCAGGGTGATGACAGAGAATCTGAGGCTGAGGAGGCCTGGGGGTGAGCGGTGGGACAGGGAACACCAGCCTTCCGGGCCCAGAGGGAACACACCTGGTGTTAAGAGACAAAGAAGGCCAGGCTGGCAGGAGAGTCGGGACAAGGGGTAGGGGTGGTGTGGGGGTGGGGTGGGGAGGCCCGAGCAGGGCAGGGGCCTCACCTGTAAGGCCTTGCAGGTCACAGTGAGGATTTTGAACATTATCAAAGCACAACGAGAAGCACTTTAAGTGAAGAAGTGACGAGAACAGATAAGTGTTTTTAAAAGATCATTCTGGCTGCTGTGTGGAGAATAGTTTTGATAGAAAAACAAGGAAGGCATAAACCCTTAAGCGGAGGGCAGGCCTGGACGTGTCGCACCAAAGGGGCCTGCACTGGGCAAGAGGAAGAGAAAGGGGCTAGCATAGGGGCAGGTACAGACCCTTTTTCCTAGAGGCTAACCCATCTCCAGTCACTTACAGTTAATGATATTAAAGACTCAGATTTCCTGGGTAAGCACACTCAATACGTCCATACTTTTAATATCACTAAAAGGTTCGGAGATGTCAAAGGGCTCACTGGAATGATTACAATTTAAGTCAGTGCACACTCTGCATATTCAACTAATTAAATTAGCCATGAGCTCCTCTTAGGGAAGCTCGAGTTGAGAGTAAGACACACACACAGTAGGTCAATGCTCCTCAACTGAGAGTCATGGGGTAATCTGCCGCGGACTGACACTGTATGGCAACCCCTCACCTCCCTCTCCACGAAGCCTGAACCTACTGCTACAGTCCATCTCATGTTACATGGACTGTGAACGTTAACAACAGAGCTGCTGCCTCCTTGCTTACAGAAAAAAACAGCTGATTGGCATTTTATGTAACCATATGAGTCTTCGAAGAGTGATGGATATTAAGTATAGTTATTTTGAATTAAATGATCAAGCCCAGTTCTTATCCAACTAACAGTAATACCAGTAATGTATATCATGGAACCATGCAAAACCTAAGAAAGTCCTTAAATACTGATAATACAGAATTGGGATGCACCTGCCATTTAAAAACCTGAAATAAAGAACCTTTTCACAGGAACTAATCGCCCGCGGCAGTCCCCCCACTAGAGCGAACTACCGGCATTTTGTTTTCGCGTTCGTGCTCCATGCTGTGCTGCCCAGAGTCGCGGGCAGAATGGGAGGGGGCGGTGAGGAGAGATTCAGGAGTTACTAGGGTCTGAACGTGCCCCCCCACTGACATGATGAAGTCCTGCCGCCCAGGGTGAGGGCATCAGGAGGTGGGGCCTTTGGCAGGTGGTTAGGCCGTGAGGGTGGAGCCTCCTGAGTGGGATCAGCGCTCCTCTCAGAGGCCAACCTCTTTTGACCCAGAGACCCAGTTTCCCTGGAAGCGCCCATCTGTAACTCGCCTGTTCTACCCTGTAGCCCGCAGTGGGCACCCAGGACCCCGGCCTTGCCATGGTCACTTCCCTTCGTTATCATTTCTATTTCTGCTCCAAGATACACACCTACTACACATTTCTGGGGAATCACAGTCATATAGTGCTGCGTGGTTTTGGAAGCTTCTATTTACTGTGGGACACTGTATCCCTTGAATCCTTTGAGTGGTTTTTGGTTTCTATCATCTCTCTGCTCTAGATAATATGGACTCTGTTTTACCTGATCTAGGGGCCTCACCCAGACCCCATACTTTCTAATCCCCCTCCACATCATCCAATAACTGATTAGGGCCCACTCTTCCCAGTGTGAACACTGCGGGGTAGAATAATGAAAGTGGTGCTTTAGCCACCTTGGAAAACAGTGTGGAGGAGAACAGTATAGTGCTGCCGTGTGTCAGAGGGGGCAGAGCAAGAGATAGGGCAAGGCTGACCCAGGTGGGGGACACCAGCTTTAAGATCCAGGCAAATGTGAGCTCCCTCCAGTTCTGAAAACTTCCACTGGTGCTAACAAGACTTTTGAACCTTCTAATGAGCGGCCCTGCCTGCTCCTCCAGCCCCAGTTGGCACCCTCTTCCTCTGGTCACTCACCTCTAGCCACACTGACCCCGTTCAGATCCTCAAGCACACTGAGCTCTTGCCTGTAGGCCTCCTGTGGCCTGGAATGTGCTTCCCACCACTTGGCCTTGCCAATTTCTACTCGCCTGCACTTATCCATGGATTCCTCAGGGTGCCCTTCCCTGAGACCCCAGTTGATGTGAGTTTCTTGTTATTCTCTCTCCCTGCATCATGTCTTTGCCATCAGCGTGCACAGGCAATGTGCAGTCATGCACTGTGGGAAAGCCTGTACTGGTCCCATGCCTTTCTCCTCTGTTCCACGGCAGGCTCATCGTGGGCAGGGACCACATCTATACTCTCCCGCTGCAGACCTAACCTAGCACAGGGCCTGGGACGCAGCAGACTTTCAGTGACTATTTGTTGAGTGAGCGAAACAGTGAATGAAGAACTGAAAGAAGTTCTTAACCACTCTGAGGTTCAAGTTCCTCAACAATAAACCAGAAAGAGTACCCTGTGCCTGCCACGGCTGATGGAAGGGCTACATGAGGTGACCCGTGGAGAGCTGCTCTCGGCCCAGCACACCATGGGTGTTCGCTCCCACTCCCTCTCCACCATGGTTGCTTCTCACACCAATTCTGCCAAGGGTCACGTTTTTTAAAAAAACAAATGCTTAGAGGAAAAACAGGCCTAACGCATGAAGATGTACAAAAATAATTCTAATGATTTGGAGACATGATGAAAGAAGGTATCTGAAATCACATGATGTTCATGGTCAAATCTCTCTGTGATGCTTGTCTGCTCTTTATGAATAAGCTTCTTTCTTTCAGAGACAGAACAGAATGGGTGTGAAGATCAGCTGATGCTGATAAAAACAAAACCTAAATTTAACACATCAAAGCCTATGAATACTAATCAATTTTGTAATTTAAAAGGCAGTACAGAAGGATAGAGAAGCCAGTCTGCTCCCCGACAATTAGCACCAAAATACACTCATTAGTGAAAATTTAGTTTTAAGCAACCCATATATGAATCTTGCTGAAAAACTTGGCAGCCATATATATATATAGCTGAAAATAGAAAATGATTCATTTTACATAACCAATTTATTCATAATCTCACTTATTAATTATTGATGTATCTTTCTAAGCTACACTATTTTTAGGTAAGTTTGCCTTTTGGTTTTGTTTTAACCACTATTCATTCTCTCCCTCCCCGTCACCCCCCCTCATCCTGTCTCTCCCTCCCTCCCTCCCCTCTCACTGCAACAAGTTCTGTCACTACACAGCACGCAGAAGCCCATGAGAGCAGATTTAAACCACAAGGTGTATACAGTGAAAAAAATAATTCTCACCCCTCGCTGTCCTCCACCTAGTGACCTACCTACCCAGTCTCGCCACGAAGTTAACCACGGGCAACACTCATACCTCTGTAACCCCAAAATGCTTCCACATGCATGCCAACACAAAATCTCAGCTGGCCTTAGACAAATGGGGCCATATGGCACATGATATTTCTTCCTTTTTTTCTCTAAGACAAGATCTTGGATAGCTTTTGACATTAGAACACATTTCACAGTTGCTTTGTTGTTCGACATGTCTATTTATTTATTTCTTCTTCTTCTTCTTCTTCTTTTTTTTTTGCTATATACCCATTTAACCCAATTGGGGTAAATATATTACATTGCATCATCAAAATATCTTTCCTGAGTTTAAGGCAAAAGGATAGAAATCATGTACATGGGTCTTATCACGTGATGATTTCAGTGTTATTCTTGAAATGAGATAGCACTGTAAAAATTTAATTCCCAGGCAAACAAATGTGCAAGCACTTTATGCATTAAAGTTCTTCGATCTCTCTGGTGGCTTTATCTAATTGGGGTCATTATGTTGGAATTCCATCGACTGCCAATCGCATATTTGCACACTTGGCAAAGGCTCCCCATGTGATGCATTTGGGAAAAATACACTGTGTGCTCCCTCCCCAGCACTGCCAGAAGGTAAAAGAAATGTGATTAAATTTCAGTCTCTGAAAGTTCAAAAGTAATCGAACAAAAACTATTAAAACATTATGCATGGCATTTGAATATTATCAGTATTAAAAGGAGCCAGATTTACTAATTTTGATACCTGCATTGTGGTTATACAAGAAAATGTGCTCATTCCAAGGAAATATGTACCAAAATATCAATATTTAGGGGTTAAGGAGGACAATGTATCAACTTACAAGTGATTCAGAAAAAATAAAAGAGAACGATAAAGCAAATGGGCAAAATGCAAACAATTGGTAGAATCAGCGTAAAGAGTCTAGAAGAATTGTTTATACTATTCTCACAATATTTTTGAATATATTTAAAATTATTTCAAAGTTAAAAGCTACCTAGAAATGAACAGGAGTCAGAGTTGAAACTTTAAGCGATCACTCTTAATGCATTTATTTTGTCGATATTTGCCTTCCCTGACTCAGTTCGATGACAAGCCCTGCCCCCATTTTGTAGGTCCAGCTGCCTCTGCCTCTCCAACAAGTCCTTATCGGCATGGGCGCTCTGTCCCTACCAACAGAGAAGGCCCAAACCCACCCGTGGGTGCTATGTGTTCAGGTATCTGGCATGCAGAGTGATGGGTACAGGGCTGAAGACCTGAAATGTCAGTTGCCCTCTAACCCTTCATATGCTCAGCCCCCATATCTGGGCTGCGGCCTTTCCCCCTTGTGTGTCCACTCCCTTGCTGGGCCTATAGCCCAGACGTCTTGCCCTTGCTGCCCCTCTTCCCTCTTGTCCCTTATATCTCTAGGTCTAGCCTGAAACACTACCCACCCTATACAGGTGTCCCAACACTACAATGCAACCACCTGGTCTGATTTTTGGTTCTGTTACTGCTGGCAAATCTTTTCTCCAGGTCCTAGCCAACCAGACCGAATCCCCTTAGTCTCAATGCCACCCTGGACCGAGTAGGAATTTTCTGGGCTCTTCTAGTACTGTCATTCTAACAGCTGGCCACTGACCTCAGGGGCCAGCCTCACTACAGCTTTTGCAACTAGGTCTTCTGGGAAGTGCATTCTGGTTTCCTGTACTCTCTCCGCCGTACTGCCTTGAGGCCCAAGGACACGGACGTCGATCTCCAGTGTTGAAAGAGCCAAAGAGTCTGACTGCCCTGCACGGATTAAGCTTTCATCACACACAACGCAGATTTCTGCGGCAATCTAGAAACTCAGCTTCAAATGTCAATTTCCCGGTCAGAAAATAGCTGCTTTGGGCGGTCCTATAAATCATCTCTACAGTGCTGGAAGGAGAGAAAAAAACATTTCTTCCGGTCGACACAAAAATCTGAACAATAAAATACAGCTGCGCTATGCTTATGAACATCCAAAGTATAAAACGTGAACTTTCCAATACTTGTAACGTGCAGGTATTCTTGATTTCATTGCAGAGTTAGGTAAAATTTCTGCTGTTTTACAAATAATACTTGCCCAAGTCAGCATATATAATTTCGTACACACATGTATGGTTTTTAAATAACATCCACCGAATACAGTGAGGTATATTTAAATTGCGGGGCGGGGGTGGGGATGATTAAAGCACATTGCATCAGAGTTAGAACAATCCAGGGAGGAGAAAACTTGGTGGGGGAGGGGTGCCTTATAAAGAATTCCTTAGAAGCCTCGCTGGAAAAGGAAATTTTGTCAACCACTTTCCTACGTGGTACACAGCCAATCTGGAAACAAAATTAATTTTTCCCATTAAAGTGTCAAGCTGAAAATGACACCTTTAGGGACAGACATGGAGACAGCCCAGGAGGCGGACAGCCAGGTGAAGGACTCAGAATCTGGACCCCAGGACCCAGGAGAAATCTTGTCTGAACCTTCTCGCCCAGCCCCAACCTGTCTAAATGACAGCATTCTAGTTCCTCTGCCAGCAGAAGCGGGCTGGTCCAAACCATCTGCATCCTGGAGGGGGGCTGAGTCGCCTGCCCAGCACCTGTTCTCTCTCACCTGTGGGTGACAGTGGGGGGCGGAGGAGGGATGGAGTCTGAGAGAGAATGCGGACTGGAGGAGCCTGCCCAAATGGGTCCACACAGTGGGGTGGGCCCGAGGAAAGGTATGGGATGGGGGAAGGAGAACTGCAGAGAAGAAAGCAAGGACCAGAACTACTCGGATGGAGCAAAGAGGAGGTGGCCTGGGCAATTCTAAGTATGAGGTGGCATCCAGTGTGGGCAGGTGGGGTTCATTCACAGCGTGTGGGATTCAGCAGCCAGGCAGGTCGTCTTCCTGACTCTCCTGCACCTGCTGCAGCTCCTCCTTCCTCAGGTGTAGATCACATCCCCACCTGGATATTTACCACGATCTCCACCTCCCTTTCAGGTCTTTGCCTCCTGTTTGAGAATCTTCCATCTTGGTGTTTGACTCCCAACCCCGCAATCTCCTGTAAGGAAATCCTCCTGGTACCCACATCCCTCTTTTCCCCTTGGATCCTCTTCTGGCCACTGGCTCTCCTGCTGTCCTTGCCGCAGACCAGACCCCCCACAGTCGTGCTCAGGTTGCTCAGATGTCTGGGTTCCAGCCTGCAGGTGCACACCAAATAACAGGGCTCCTCTCCTTCAGGCCAATCTCCCAGGAACCTCTCACCCCAACCTGGCATGCCGCCAGCCAAGCCTCTCAGCTGCAGTTTGACAGAAAGCGCTTTGCACACTGTGAAGTACTGTACACTCTCTGTTAGGAACTTTGAAAGTGGTTGCTATGCCATGACACAAAGACACAGGCTGAAGAAGGCAATTCCAAAGATGAGAAACCAACCAGATGGGAGAAGGTTTTGCAAACAATACCTCCAATAAGGGGTTAATATCCAATCTATAAAAAGAGCACATACAACTGAACAAAAAACCCCATACGATCCAATTAAGATCTAGGCAGAGGACCTGAACACTTTTCCCAAGAAGACATACAGATGGACAACAGATATGTGAAAAGATGATCAACTTCACTAGCTGTAAGAGACATGCAAAATCAAAATCACAATGAGATAACACCTCAAACCTGCTGGAATGGCTACTATCATCAATAAGACAAGAAATAACAGGCATTAGAGAGGACGTGAAAAAAGCTACCTTCATACACTGCTGGTGGGAATGTAAATTGGTGCAGCCTCTATGGAAAACCCAAAAAGTTTTCCATGGAAGTTCCCCCAAAAGTTAAAAATAGAGCTACCATATGACCCAACAATCCCTCTTCTGGGTATCTATCTGAAAAACTTAAAAACATTTATTTGTAAAGACATATATATGTATCCCTATGTTCATTATTCATTGTGGGCAAGACATGGAAACCGCCCAGGTGTCTTCAAGGGGCAACTGGATAAAGAACATGCGGCACACACATACAACGGAGTACTGCTCAGCCATAAACAGTGACGCAGTACTGCCATTTGCGACAGCAGGGATTGATCTTAAGAGTGTGGTGCTCAGTGAAACAAGTTAGACAGAAAAGGACAAAGACCATATGATTTCACTCGTATGTGGGATATAAAACAGAAAGCAATAATGAACAAACAAACTCTTAGACGCAGACAACACTATGGTGGTGACTGGAGGGGAAGGGGGTGGGGGAAGGGAAGAGGGTAAAGGGCACCAAACGCATGTGACAGAGGGAGACTAGGCTTTGGGTGGTGAATATACAATGCAATGTACAGATGACGTGCTATAGAATTGTACACCCAACACCTATGTAATGTGATTAAGCCAGTGTTTCCCCAATAGACTTAATTAACAAGTAAATAAAAGTAGCCTAGACAATGTTCACCTTCCACTCATTGAATTAATTTATCCAAATCTGGGTTTTCAGAAAACACTAATTGGATGTGGTTTGTCTTTGCGGTAATAAAAATGTTCTAAAATTGACTCTGGTAATAGTTGCAGGACATAGTAAATGCTACTGAGCTGTACATTTTAAGCAGGTCAATTGTACGGTATGTGCAGTATGTCTTAATAAAGCTGCTTTTAAAGAGAGAAAACACTGAATGGAGTTCAGGATGTGCACCTAACTTACCCAGAGTATCCACCTGGCTGTCAGAGGGAAGGAATCAGAAAAATATGCAGGAGAGTCATTTCCCGGAAATTCTGGGTGGGCTCTGCGGAAGCACGCACCCTGGTTTTACCTGCGTGGAGCCCGAGTCTGAGCGCTGCCCCCCGCCGCCCCGGGCAGAAACGCTGCACACAGGAGGGCTGCCTGTGCAGGGTGCTGGGTGCCTACAACATGCAGAGCAGACGCTGACTTTTTTTAGCATTTGATTTTTCCGAAGAAAAAGAGAAACCAAGCACATAAAACCTAACAGTGAACTGATGAACAACTTTGCATATATATAGAATTTCCAGGCAATAAAGCATGCTCTCCAACAAGGCTGTCTTTGTTTGGAGGAAAATTATGCTTTGCTTTCTCACAATGCCCTCGGCCAAGCCCAGTGTGCCCTCCTAATTTAAATTAGTCTTTCAATTGTATGATCCTTCCAAAAGAAACTAATTTTCACTATGCTCATTCAGGAAACTTAACCAAAACTTGAATTTTTGTTGGGAGGAGGTGGCAAACCCACACAGTACGGTTTTCTGCTTTGCTACAGCCCTAAGATTAGTCATTTTCTGAATATCTATGAATATTATTTTGATTATGTGAGTGGCTTTGAATAGCTATTTATGAAAAACAATACTATAAGTCTACAAAGAAACAAACCTAATATAAAATGTGGGCAGGAGAATTAAACACAAATTGCACAATTATATTCTAATTTATAGATTGTTATTCAGTGTGCCATAATGGTTTATCCTGAAAATTGTTATCTCAAAAAAAAAGATTAAGAACCAATTCAGATCAATTTTCTCACAAATCCTAAAGTGCTTCATTTACTGGGTAATTTCATTCTGTATGCCAAAAAGGACATTTCAAATCAAAGTCCTCAAAAGCAAGACTAATAAATCTTGACAGCTTCAATAAGTTGTTTTCTTATTATTATACATTAAATTCTGTGTGAAATCCAGCAGTCTATATAATCTGGAATAAAAATGGAAGATTAAAAAATGTTTGAAACTTTGATTTCTCAGAAAATATTTTAATAACATCTCTTTCTCACTGCTGGGTTATTTCCCAGAAAAGGCTTCATTTTCACTATTATTTTCCTAAATAAAACTGATAAAAGAAGATACCAGGGCAAGATACATACCATGGAAAGAGCGAGAAATCGGATCAAAAGTGGCCTAATTTTTTTAACTGCCATAAATGTACAGCTCATTTTATAAATGCATCATCTGAACAAGCCAATCATTCTGAATGGCTTTGAGCAAATTTTTATTGTTTTTCGGTGTTTTTTTTCTTTTTGAGACAGTGTTATTTTTATCCCTCCCCTTCCCAACGGCCTCCGTGCCATATACCAAGATGAGATATTCATCTCTGAATGCCCCCGGTGACTGGAGCACATATATTTTGGGGACAAATTATACCAGCATAAAATTCAGAATTGGCAGTCTCAGAGAACCAAGTTAGAAGTAAACCTGTTATATATAAAATTAGACCACTTTGGTAATAACTAAGTTCACAGAACACTGTGAGCAATAACTCAGGAAATACGCCTTTTAGGCCGTGTCCATGTAAGTTACCAGCGAACACATGCCGTTGGCCCTGGGTAGAGCATGCATGGTGATCTCCCTCCACAAGCAGGGAGTTAGTTGATAGAAAGCACTCGATCTTGGATGAGGAGGCTGCAAAGGGTAAAGGAGGGTCTCATACCTTGGAAACATCCACTGGCTCCGTTTTCTAGCAGTTGCCAATGCCAAGCTCTAAAAACCCAAACTTTTAATGAAATAATATAGAAAAGTAGGATGCCACATGCCTTTCAAAAAAAAAAAAAAAACCCACCAGAATGGCTCACAACAGGACAGGAATCAAGAGTAAGTACTAGAAGCAGAACCCAGCTGCTGTCTGAAGAAGATTAAAAACAAAGAGCAGAAAACATTAAAGCGAAAGGGTTGCAGAGACACTGCCACAGGAGCATTTAAAACAGACCCAGGAAGTGACAACAAATCACTCCGCTCTCCACTGCCGTCCCTCACATACCAGAGGCAATGGGATGCCTTCTAAAACAAATTCAAAAAACAGTTCTTCTGTCTGATATTCTTTGAAGATACTCAACGTACAAAGCCTCCATCAGCCAATGAATAGGCAGAAAGCTCAAGACAGTTCAAGTCCAATTCTGTGATAATTATTATACAACGTTCATTGTCCACTTCAAAGGCCAGAGTAGTATGTGCAGATGCCCATTTCAGTGTAAGTGTTTTTTCAAAGGCCGGTCAGACTGGAATAAACACACAGATGGCAAGACCTCGGTACCATTATTCCGGGCTTCTCTGAAATGCCCCCTCAGAGCGCAGACGGATTTCAGCACCCACGTCTCACAGCAGCAGATGAACTTTCTCTTCTCATTAAATCCTCATCCTTGCAGTCAGTCTAAAAGCTCATGACAGACTAAATTCCCATTCAGATTGAATTGAAAGTATCATATACTCCGGACAGGGCCACTTATGTGTGCTTCCAGAATAAGTCGTTGTCTTTTTCTTCTTTTTTTTTAAACAAAATAACTCTTCTACTCTTTCCCACTAAATCCTTAAAAAGTCGTAAGTCTAAGAACTAGAATTGGAATTTTTACTAAGCTGATCCCCAATTTTCTACTTTAAGCCTTGCAGGAAAAGGACAGTCACAACTTGGAAGTCATTCCTACAGAAAAGCAGGGTGCAAAGAGCCCAGATGCTCCGGCCAGACGTGAACTACTGTGAGGCAACTGTACGCGAAAGCATCCCCAGTGACGCTGCCAGTGAGCTTAAAAAGGCCAGTGCGCAGAGCTGTGTAAGGGAACCCATCCGATTCCAGTGTTCTCTACAGGCCACTCGCATCGGACAGGCAGTGAGCATGCCCCTTGGAACAGTGGCCCAGCTGCTTGCATGCAATTCACCCTAGAACACAGCCACTGGGGCCTCCAGGCTTCCCCCTGCCGCGTCACACCCTTGCTCGGTCTGCTCCGCTGGCTCTCACCACTCATCCTTCACAGCCCCTAACCACACACGCACAACCGCCCATTGCCATTGCGCCCTTATACTCTGCGGATTTCTAGCATCATCTCCCTGACAGGCAACACACTCCATTGACGGGAGCCGGACTCTGTTTCTCTTTCTAGAACCAGCCGATAGCACGGTGCCTGACAAAGAGTGGGGCCTCAGCAAGGTGGCGACCTGGATGATTATGTCAGGAGGTGTCATCTGATGTAGGGGAACATATGCAACATAAGAATATTTTTAATTTTCTTTTAGTCATCAATTGAAAGTTTGAAGACTTGCAAGGAATGCCCCAGATGAGCCAGGCCATATGGAAGGTTGGCGTATATGAATGTCAGCCTGGCGAGCACTACATCCTATTCATTTTATGGGCTTCTCTTAATTTGTATTCCTCCGAAGGCAGTGCCTGAAAGTGGGACTTGAATGAAGCTCATTTGGGAAGTGATTCCCAGGAAGCAGGAGTGAAGGGCAGAAAAACTGTGCAAAGAAAGCAGAAAAGACAATACAGGCTCTGTTACTGAGCTGGGTTATCCCACTGGGGGCTCACGGGGGATAGGATGCATCTCAGAACTCTCTCCAAAGCACAGGAGTCTGGGGCAGTCATCTGCAGACTCCCACCCCCCATTATTTGAGGGGTACCTCTGGAGGCACTAATTCCTCCCAAACATCCCAACTGTCTTGAGTTTAAGTTGAATGAGACCCTGCAGTTTAGGAGGAAGTCCTGAGGCAGAGAAGCGGAGAGGCTGGGAACAGCTGGGGCGGGCCACCGCAGTGTGCCTTAGCTGCCCCCGCAGCCCCCACTGAAAGGGCAGGTGGGCCTCAGCACACGCGGAACTGACGACGCTAAGGAGAGGGCCACAAAAGTAAACAGTTAAGGTCTTACATCGTATTTTCCTAGATTATGCAGCCAAATATAAAACAAAATAAAATCAATGAATCGATGAAAAGAAAGTGCTTAATGGGGCCTGGGGAAGGATGTCCTAGCTGGACCGGGGTGGGGGGGTGGGGGGTGGATGAAGTTCTCAGGGAACAGGTGACTTTGCCAGTTGATGCTCAGTAATATCCAAGATTTACACATCTCCTTGCATGCCAACCACTTTTCCTCCCATTCCCTGTCATTCACAGGGCAAATGAAGGGCTGAGATTTGCCATATATCCTTTCTCACTCACTGTGACTTCTCTCCACCAAGTAAATTGGTCTTGACGGTCATCTTATAAAAAATGAGAGAAGAGAACAGCAAAGAAGAGAGGGGGAGGGACTTACTGATCTGAGTAAGTTCAATCATTTCAAGCTAGCTTCTCTGTTCCTCTCCTGGGCTCTGATTAGAAAGAATTCCCATCTACTTTACAAGTTGGGGAGACTTACTACAAATGATAACAAACTACTTACCTTTCTCCTACTTATACTACTATTTAGCTTTCTCCAAGTATACTTGACAAAGCTCCTTGTATTCCCTGTCACTAGAATTGTCTATGCCCATTGGAAAAGGGACGGACCAACTGCAGTGCCTTTGTTATTTTCCACCTGAACTGCCGTACCACACTGTCTCCTCATTTAGCGAGGACGACGTCAGGCGCCCGGCCCGCTGCTCCTCCACGCACGTGCACCTCCCGTTGATGCCGCCCATCTGCTTCTGCTTCCACCATGCAGCACTGCTGTCAATGGATTTGGCCCTTTGTGTCTTGCAATCAGTCTCACTTTTCCAACATGAGCCTTTTAGCTTAATACTGGCCCAGAATTTTGAGATAAACAGATGTCACAGCAGTGAGATTAGGAAAAGGGACATAAAAACAGAAATCAAAGCTGGCTTCTAAAGAAACTGTCTTTTAATAAGAAGCAGGATGCTCAGGAGAGGATGCTCAGGGCAGTGAAAATGCTCTGTATGGTATCGTAAAGGTGGATACGTGTGACTATACATTTGTCCACATTCATGGACTGGACAACACCAAGAGTAAACCCTAATGTAAACAATGGACTTCAGGTAATAATGATGTGTCACATACAGTTCATCACGTGTAACAAATGTACCACTCTGGTGGTGCAGGCTGTCAATAATGGGGGAGGCTGTGGGGGGGGAGGGAGCATACAGCAAATTTCTGTGCCTTCCCCTCAAGTCTTCTCTGTACCTAAAACTGCTCTAAAGAAATCTATTTTAAAAGATAAATAACTAAGGAACAAAGTTGAGGAAAAGCAACAGGAGAAAAAGGAGACAAAATATGCATCAAGAGATTAAGAAATTTGACATCTGTCAAATGTCATAGATCTGAAACAAGGAAAACAAATAAAATCAGGATTAACTTCATGAACGTGTAACCTGCGCGTTCACGCAGGGCCTGTGTTCAGAAGTGCCCTGCGCCTAGTTTAAAGCTCTGTGGTTGCCATGTTGAAATTCTCAATAATTTTTAAGCAAAGGCCCCCAGTTTTCATTTGGTTTTGGATTCCTGCAAATTATGTATCCAGTCCTGAGTAAAAGGAATCGTGAGACAAGAGCTTCCCTCTGCAGACTACAGCGCGGCAAGGAAGTATTGGCAAGGGCATTCTCAAAGCACTCCCTCCTTCCTTTTACTGATTTCTGTGAAATGGTCTCTCTTGGTGTGAACACACTAGAAATTTCAGCCTTTCATGTGCCTTGTCCTGAGAGCAGAAAGTCTTATGGATAAAGTTTTAAATGGATGAGTTTCTAAACTCTCTTCACTGGTGTCCTTATTTGCAGTTTAGAGAAATAATAATAAAAAAAAAAACCAATGATCACTCCCCAAAATAGATCCCCTTGTATAAAGCCTAACTTCACTGTGAAGGAAATGCTTCAAGAGTCTCCTGTAGTATATGCAGCCTGAGTAGAAATCTGCTTTCCTGAAAAAGAACAGAAGACCCAACAAAAGGTCTCCTGATGGTCCCCAAGGACAACTGTGGAAATGGCTGTCACCATTACCCAATTCCTGACTCTGCGTCTTGGCTCTTATCAGTCATCAAACTTCCTCTCCTTAAATAGAGCCATTCCAAATGTCACCACCAGCTTTCCTGGGACAAAACCAGAGGTTTGGCGTCAGAACCTCAGATGCCAAAACAAAAACCCTCTAAATTACTTTCAGTTCACGTTGGACCTTCCTGACTTACATGTTCTCAGTTAACTGTTTATCGTTACGATGGTTGATTAAGTCTTGTTTTCGGTTGGCCCTATTGGCTTTTTAGCTTAACAGCTGTAAAATATTAAGACACACATTCTTCCTTCTCCTAGGGCTACAAAAAATGCCCAGTGCACCACCGAGCATTCTCCAAAACTGGTGGCTATAATCCCAGATACAGAGACCAATCTTAAACAGTTCTGCATGCAATAGTGATTTTTCCTTTACAAAAATCTGCTAGGAGAATCCATTTATCATCTAGAAGTTTAAATATTTATAATCTTAATTTCATAAAACATTTACCCATATTTTAAAGTCTTTCCTTGCTGAATGACATTAAAAAGTAATAAGCCAGACACAATTAGAAACATACTGGTTGGCCTGAATGTGTGTATACATGTATACACTTGATGAATGCTCATCCTTGTGTAGAGACATGTCCTCCTATGAAACCTTGTGCTGCAAGTGGAAATTGCAAGTTGAAATGACCTCCAAGAAGAGGCACTTGTTATTTGGATGCATTCCTAATTACAAAGTAGCTCAATGAACAGAGATCAAATATTGCCCATGTTTCTAGCTTTTGCTCTCTCAACAACAAAATCTGTTTGTAAGCAAACAAGACCTTTTTACTGACCTGTTCTCTACACGTAATATTATTGCCAAAGCTTGAACAATGAAAATCCAGCAAAAATGGATTTCTTTCACTACAAAACATTACCCAAAAGATGGTAAAAGCCCATTAACTTGAAAGTGGATGGTATCATGTGATCTCTTCCAGCTAAGTAGTAGGGGGAAGATGAGTGCCACGCCTCTTAAAACATGACTTTATAAATACTAAAAGAGAGGCTCTGGTTCGTGAGTTCTCATGCAAACAGATCTTTGGCATGACAAATACAATTTTCCTGGTATTTAAAATTAGGTCCAAACTGCCTGTCCATCTCAGAGGTTGCTTGTCAGCACTCACTCTTTTCTTTCCTCTTCTCCTCTGCATTCCCTCCGTGAAGAGGTGTCTAGGAAGTCGATTAAAGCTCACCCTCATTACCGCATGAGTGGTTACCAGCCCCAGTAAGATGGACAACTGGGCTCTTCGCCAGATCAAATGCCCCCATTAGGCAGCTGGAGAATATGAAGCATCCAGCAGTTACCTGGCTCTAGCAACATGAAATCACCATCATTCAGATAAATATAGGAACTTCTTGAAAAACGCTGCTTTCCATTTTGAATTTGATCTTTCATAGAAAAGGAGAAAAATATAAAGTTAATTGTAATAAGCCAGGTAGGTCATCAAGCTGCTATTGCAAAGGCCATTAGAGATTTGAAGCAGCTTTAAAAACATTCAAAATTGTCAGATAGAATAGAGACAATATTGGGGACTGAGAATTATCTCATTCTTTCTGAAAGGAAAAATAGAGGGGGATAGAAATGAAAGACAGAGCTAAAATCCTCCAATCTGTGTTCTATTACTGAAGGTCAGTCCACCAATAAATACCCTGCTTCCTTCACCATGGAAATAAATATTAACAATGTCACCGAGCAGTTAACTCTGCAATTAGCACATAATCTCTAGTCAAACCCACTGAAGGGTTTCTGTGAGGTGCTGCCACACAGTTGAAAAGAGCCATGGACTGAGATGTGGGAGAACACGGTCAGCCTGGACAAGCCCCGTCTTTGAACACCAGCTTTTTTCCCCCCATCTGCGAGGAAAAGTCAGGGAAAAAGTAGGACAGAAGTCATCCCCGAATACTGTATTTTTAAAATTCTATAATTCCTCCAACTGCTGTGTCTCAGATTTCTTTTGTGTGCACTCGTTAGTAACATGCGACACTCCAATGTTCGACAGTCACTTTATGGTTTGTACTTGGTGCCGAGCACTGGGGGATGCACAGAAGATACAAAATCGTTGGGAACCGCCTTGCCTGGTTTCAGAAGCTGAAACCCTCCCATGGTTAAGGCTGAGTGAGCGACCTTCGAGCCATAAGCCACTAAGGAGACAAAGCTTATCTCCCTGGCAGGGATGCCACTTCTCCTTTTTCGTCACCCTGCCTGGCCCCCAATGCTTGATCGATTAGCCAATGACACGTAAGATTCCTCAAGGGAGGGATGACCTAAGACAGGCACGATCACAGGGAGGCCCCAGAGAAGGACTTGGGGGGCTACAGCAAAAGGGGATGATGGACCCTCGCCCTTCAGCTTTGACACAGCCTGAGTCCTCATTCTATCTGTGAGAAGTCAAGTCTCCTAATCTCTTGGCTGCCTTACTTCCCCTGCCTGACTTAAACCTGAAAGATCACAGAGGGCGGTACAGCCCTGTGCTGGAAAGGGCGGGTTCCCTGAGTGATCAGGCCTAAGAAAGAATACATAAACTCCTGTGAAACCTGCTTTGCTAAGAATACTCTCAATTAAATGATAAGGGTCCGAGCAGGAAATGAGTTTGTTTCCCAAAGTTTTGTAGCCCTTTAGTGAATAGACCCTGACTCAGAATAAGCTCTTGTACTTCTTTGTATGCTATCTATTGTTTGATCCTTACTGCCTGACAATGATTAATGAGCTTTACCTGTATGCCTGTGCAAAATGAACCTAATGAAAGCCCATTGAGGAAAAGGCTCTTGGTCCTTCTCCTTTAAAAGATTGACCACCTTTCCTCCCCAAGCAGATCATGTCTTGGTAGACGTATTCTCATCCATAGTGGCTGGGGGGGGGGAGGGGGCTGCAGGCGAAGTCCCCCCACACAAAATTAAATAGCAATATAGAACCCCATCTTCTACAGCTCATGCTGTAGTAGGAAATAAACATAAAACGAGGAATTATGATACCAATAGCAATGATAAGTTCTTTAACACACATTTATACAAGTGACATGGGATCTCAGAAGAGGAAATAAAATACATCTGGGGAATTCAGAAGTTTTACAAAGGAGATGAAAACCAAGCAGGATCTTGAAAGCTTGAATGAATTTTCTCAGCAGGAAAGGGGAGAGTGGTCTTCCAGGCAAAGGAACGGTATGTACAAAGGCTCAGAGGCATGGAAAAGTCTGGCAAGCAGAGGACATGATGAGAGTAGTTGGTCACAGTTAGCATAAGGGATTTCCTAGAACAGGGATCAACAATTTTCTTTCCTATCAAGGGACGAAGAGTAAATATCTTTGGCTTTGGCAGGCCATTCTTTCTCGTCCCAACTATTCACCTCTGCCATTAGAACAAAAAGCAGCCATAAATAATATGTGAATAAATGAGTGTGGCTGTGTTCCAATAAAACTTTATTTACAAAACCAGGCAGCAGTCTGGATTTGGCCTACAGGCTGTAGTTTTATAACCCCTATGCTAGAACATTACAAAGGATCAGATTATAAAGGCAAGTCAGAAACCAAACTGGGTAAGTTTCTCCGGGCATTATAGAGATGTTTAGGAAAATATTATGTTTTTTTTTTTTTAACTAAAAGAGTGAGGTGATATAACCCCTATGCTGCTATGCTATAAATGATAGCAGCATGGAGTATGTACATTTTCACACCCTGTATTATTAAAATAAAAGCTATTAGCTGTCTTTACTTCACTGTACTCTGATATCCTAAAATTAAGTCTAGTTAGGGAATCATTTCCCATGAAATTATAAAAGTGGGATTCCTTCTAACCATCTGGAAGATACTTTACATAGTACATCATGTCCCACTTGTTCTGAATATCTGGCCAAAAAAAAAAAAGATAAAATCTTTACCTCTTTAGTGAGAGCACTGCCTATAAAACTAGTAGATATTACAATGGAGTAGGAATCTGAACTGTCCAATAAAGAGCTGTATGAAGGTGGTACTACATACTCATCTATCGGCCTAGAAATGCTTTACTTGCTATAAACAGCACTGCCACACACACACATGCAAAATTCACAAGACAAGGGGCAAATAATAAGAAAGAAGAACATTTGCAGAAACTTTGTTCCAAGTTAGACAGTAAAATAAAATTTATATTACGGCTGTTTTTGTCAGGGACTGTGTTGGGTGCCAGGTTACAAACGAGAGTGAGCAAGACATTTTGCTCTCCAAGAGTTAGTTCATAGTCTAGAGGAGGGGTCAGCAAACTGTTTTGTAAAGGTCTTGACAGTAAATATTTGAGACTTTGCAAACTGTATGGTCTCTGCTGCAAATACTCAACTCTGGTTGTAGCACAAAAGCAGCCATAGATGCTACATAAATCAATGGCTGTGTTCCAATGAAACTGCAATTGTTTGCAGGTCCCTAGTCTAGAAAAAGGGAGACATTAAATACATCATTGAAAATAACTTACTTCATTGCAAATAATCAATCCTCTATGAAGAAAAAGCGAAGTCTAGGAGCTACATATTTGAGTGACTGGACTAAGCTGGAAAGGTCCAAAAAGGCTCCTGTGAGGCTGAGGCTGAAGAGAAGGAAGGAAACAAGGGAGGGGGGAGGAACACCCCAGAGAGAGGAACAGCCAGCAGTGCAGGGAAGCAGACATGGAGGGGGTGAGGGCGGGTGGGGGGGGGGGCAGGATGAGGAACAAAGCGAAGGCCCATGTGGGTGGCCTGGAAAACACTTAACATAGTACATCTCAGGTGCAGCTGAAGTGTAGAAGCAGCCAGGCCACTCAAGGGCTCTATGCTGAGGCAGGGACCTTGGCTTCTGTTCTATGGCAGGAGGAAACCATTTAAGGTTTGGAGCTTAGCAGGATTTGATCTATTTGCATTTCTAAAAGATTTAGAGGTGTTGGTGGCATGAGGTCCTGCAGGGAGAGACCTAAACCAGTGGGTCAGGGAAAAATTCTGTCTTAGTTTGGCTTCCCCTGGAAATAGACTCCCAGACAAGGTCTTGGGCTCAGAGAGTGTATTTGGGAGGTGACCTCAGGAAATACATGTAAGGAAGTGGGAAAGTGAGGCAGGGAAGAGAGAAAGCAAATATGGGAGTATTAATGAGTGGGTTACTGCTGTGGGCAATTGGGGTTCTGACCACGCACAGGAGACCCACTGAGGAAGGGAACAGAACGCACCTCAGCATCGTCTTGCAGAGAGAGGGCAGAGGCTGAGGTATTTGTCCACCACCCCTTGCCTCTCGTCTGTTGAACATTGCCCCAGGGACATCAAATCCCTGTCACTTTGGGGGTCGCTCATTCACTGGCTGTGAAGAAAACCCTCCGAGAGAAGTAGAGAGACACAGGTGCAGGGGGAGAGGCCACTACGGCTACAGGTGAATTCAGAAATGGGCGGAGGGTATACAGAATTTGCATCAATAGGGTCTGCCGCAAATAACTTCTCAGTTTCACCAGAAAGTAGATAAATCAGTAAAAATACAAGTGACTTCTGAATTCTCTCAACACTTCTTAAATAAATTTCTCCTTTTCAAAATCAAAGACCGAAGTGCATTTTACCTGACAAAATTAATGGCACATCCCAGGGGCCATGTTCAAAGTATCTAATGACTGAAACAGCAATGGTGCTGACCATTCAGAATGGCCCTTCACCTTAAAAACCCTTGCGGAGCACCTCAGTGTGGAACAGGTGAAAACCAGCCCTGCCCGATTTTCTAAAAATGTTTCTGGGCTGTGATAAGAATCACTGCAGGCACGACTCAAATGCAAGGACAGAATTTCCATGTAAGAAGAAAAGCATGAATAATGAAGGGCTGCTTAACATGGCATGAGAAAGCCAGGAGTGACCTAGGATAAGCTCCTTCAAGGAACGGCGTACTTCTGAGCAAACTCAGTGCTGACATCGTGAACATTAATCCAAGACAGGTACGTAGGTTCCAATGCATGAACACTACTGACCGCAAACACAGGTTTTCTAACCAATCTACCTCCCTGCTGCAAATGGGTAATAAAAGTGCTGTTATCCAAATTACAGTCCAAGGTCAACATGAGATTAAGGTCTGGCATCTGAAGGTAAGACATTTCAAACCATTTTCATGGCTTGCACCGTGGAGACACTGCTGTCAGAATGGCCTCCTAGCAAGGAACGGGCTCATACATTTTAATGGCTCACTGCCGGCTCCCTGGGTATGGGGTGGAGTTACATGGGTAGAGTAGAATTTAAACACTGTGATCACAGGTCACCGTTGTTACAAAATTGCTAGGGTGGCAGTTCAGTTTCTAGAAGAAGCCTAATCGATGAAGACAAAAATTGGTTTGGTTCCACAGCGGCTGTCCCAACTCCATGAGTCCAATTACTTCACTGACTACACACATCATTCCCCTTCTCTTCTCAAAATGACCCTTGTACACGGCTTATTCTTTTCAGTAACCTAAATACAAGTTAAGGGAGGATTGCTACTCTTGCCTTCTTCAGACCCATAGTTTGCATCTCATTTTCACACTGCCTGAGGTTAAATTTGGCTCAGCCATTCTGTGGTCCTGAGAACCACACCCGAGTGGGTTCTGTGGCATAAGTCCTCGCTCGGCCACTGCTCACTCGAGCAGGCTTCCCATAAAGCCCACCTTTTCCGAAAACATCTTCTTGGAGAGTAAAATCATGTTCAGGGTAAAAACTTCACCACATATTCACCCAGCAGACTTTTTCTTAATGTCAGGCCTTACTTACCTCCTTCATTCATATATTTGACCAATGAGGTGGTTTTTCCTTTAAGAGTCTTTATCCATGATCTTTGGTATGAATGTTTCCGTCTCTTGGTGGAGCAGGTATATCCACAAGGTCCTCAAGGTTGGGTAAGCTTCTTTTTTATACACATTAAACATGCTGTTCACACATACGAAGCATGCTGCTTTAAAAGTGGCCTAGTCCTGGTCTCAACATGAGCTTGGCCATCTGCTACCTGGCCCCCACTCCATTCTTCCAAATCCATGGATAATTACAGTTAACAAGTTTAACATTTAATGGCATGACATGAGCAACAATTTGACTCGGAGCAACTAAACGCCGGAAAACAGCCTGATGCTCTGAGTGGCCAGCACTAAGAATGATGGGAGCTAGCAGATGTCTTTCCAACAGCAGCTGCAATGACGATGCTGACAATGACAACGACGACGACGATGATGATAACATGTGCTAGTGCCTTAAAATCTGTGATGCACCTTCACACTTGTATCATTTAAAGTGCGCTCAACCTTACAACACAGATAAAGCAGATATCCTTCTTTTCCCGATGAAAAAACTGAGTCTCAGTGATGAAGTGACTTGCACAACGTGAAGTGATTCACACAGTTATAAATCACAGGGCCAAGATACAAAACAGACCTCGAGATTCTAGATTCCATATGCTTCCCTCGTCTCACATGGCCTCCTCCTTCCTCCCCTTCTGGCAGCTTCTCAAAGTGAGTTTTAAACTTCTTTCTGGTTGAAATTAAACCTCCTCTTTTGGATACATCAATTGTAGTCTTAGACGTCTCTCTAAAGTTCCTGCACTCCATTAGACAGCAGAGTCAAACAGGCCCTGCGTGGGGCCCATTATCTATAATGAAGGCGAAATTGGGTCCGTGCTCAAGGCATCCAGGTGGCTCGCTAGCCCCAGAGAACACAGGGCTGCAAAAAGGAATTCGTTTCAAGGGGATACCCACAGAGGTTAAAGAGATTAGGAAGTGAATACGAGGGGGAGAAAAAGTGTTAGCTAACCCAAATTCAAAATTGAGAAAAAGAACGTTACTGGTAGCTAAATAATCTCTTAGCATTTCAGAGTGTGCACGCCAGGGCAGGAGGTTAGTCTAGAATGAGACTTATATTTAATTTGGGAAATTTAATGTAAATTTAGAAGAATAGTAGATGTACTTAATTATTAATAGCCGCTACTAAAACCCATAAACACACCTTATTTGCATTTAACGTTTTCTTATCTGTATATACAAAAGAGCTGAGTGGCAAAATCTATTAGGGAAATGGATTTCTCCCCCTCTTAGCTCACTGACACCACAGGGCAGCATTTTTCACTATCTGTTTCCCCACCTTCCTCCGTCAGTGGGACAGCAGCTTCTCAACAGTTTATAAGCAGTTAAAACATTTGTAAAATGTTTTAAATATGAATTCAAATTCAAAACATTTATAAAATGTTTGAAGTGGAGGTACTTCATTCCAAGGCCACTGATGAGTTTCTTCAATGGAGAATACTATTCTCCAATGAATAGTGTATTTTCTCTCAATTCACATCCAAGGAGGTGCAATAAAATAAATAAAATAAAATAAAACAACATAAACTGCAAAAGTGTTGGAGTAATACTAATTCTAATAATAAGATTTTAGCACCGTATAATAATAAAGCACTTTCACTTACGTTAAACTACACTAACTCATCAGAGCCCTGCTGACAATGGAAGGCCAGTCTTATTTCCTTGGTAGAGAAGAAATGCGTAGCTGACCCAGGGCTTGAACTCGCTAGCACAGGCTGCTTCTCCTATTTAGAGGAAGTGCTAAAAATGCTGGTCCAGTTGAAGGGCATTATGTTGAATACCAGTAAAACTGTAGAACAGAAAACAGAATAAAACTTCCCCATGTATGGCAAGACTTCATCTGTTCTTACACATATCCAATGTTGGCATCAAATAGTAGATAATTCAACCAACATGGAAACTACAAAAATCATTCACTTTATTCATTACAGAGCTCATTAAAAACCTCATCGAGTCACTCTTATTTATACACAATTAAAACTTGCTTAGTTGTCTGGTTCCCAAGAGGACAGCATACTGGAAAAGGAAATTGTAAAGGTAGGAGAGGGTACCAAAGGCAGGCCACTGGGAGTCGCCAGAGTCGACAGTGGATGGTTTGGGAAAGTCGGGAGGAAGGCACCGAAACGCAGAGCAGCTGGGGGACGCGGTGACTGCACACGTCTCTACAAGCTAGGGCGCTATTTCTGTGCTACGCATGGGACAATAATGAACGCTCCTGACAATGTTCCCGAGTCAAAGATTAAGATGCTCACTATATTGTTTTAGTAAATAGAATCCATTTTTAAAAGATCCATTTCAAAATTAGTTAAGTAAGAAACACTGTGGTGTTTAAAGAGGTATTCAGAAAATTTGAACAACTAGAACAGCACTAGGTTCTTGAAGGTGCTAGGTCGTAATTGCTACTAATAAACAATGGACGAACTTGTCTCCATGCCAGATCCTGCTGTTAAAGCTTTGCATTAATTATCTCACTGAATCCTAACCATCAATCTATGAGGCAGATCATTTTGGCATCTTGATTTTATAGGCAAGGAAATTGAGGCGCAGGGCGTTTAAAGAACTTGCCCAAGTCACCAGCTAGTAAGTGAAGGTGTCAGGATTTGAACATAGGCTGTTCACTCCAAAGCCAAAACGCTGACCCGACTGGTCATACAGCTAACATTTAACTGTACCAGCTTGTAACTGTGGTGCTTCTGGGTCTTTCTCTTATATCTAACAACAAGCAAACCTCAGTTTTCAAAAGTGCCTTTATAAAGCAGTTGTTCGGAGTTCTGACTTTGCACCATTCCTTCAACAGTCATTTCTTGAGCGTTAGCCGTTTGGCAGGCACTGTATGGGTGCTGTGGATACAGAGATGGACAAGACATGACCCCTGCCTTGAAGTAGCTAACAGGGCAGAGAAGGAGGCTGACATATGAACAATCAATCACTATACAATTACCTTAGGGAAGCAGCCCTGGTGTAAGGAAGATGCAACGGCATGCCTAGTGGTTAGGACCTAGAGAAGCACTTCACAGGGTGTGAGCTCCAATAAAACTAACAATGGCCCTGACCCCTGAGCTTCCCCAAATTTCCTAGAGCTCTGAGTTCACCAGAGCTCTGGGGGCAGCAGGGAGGGACGTGGACCTGAGCAGTAATTTGTTTACCCGTCTTTAATGAGGGACTCTCTAATGCCAGTCACCAAGTGGGTGTGACAGTCCTCCGCTCTCTTCTACCTGCTGATGCCTGGCTGCCCAGCCGGTCATGTATAACACCCCCCTCATCTGTGGGCTATGGCTATGCAGGTATGTTTTTCCAAAAGTGTATGGAAAAAACCTCTCTCCTGCTTCACTACATAAATAGACCAACCACTACCAAAATAAAAAAAGAAACACTTCCATTACACCCACCTTTGGTTTCCTGAACAGTCTCTTTGGGAAACAATTCAGTATGCTCTTCCCAGAAAACTTAGTTGCAACTCTCCTATTTTTATATGTGCTTAATGAATTACAAAAATAATACATTCTCATTATAAAAATCAAAAGGTCAGAAGTATGCAGAGTAAAAAGTAATAGTTCCACTTCACCTCCTCCCCCAATTCCTCTCCTCTCTCCACTGTTAATGGTTTGTTATACGTAATTACAGAACTTTGTACATTTACTTACATATCTAAGTATTTAGTTTCATTTTTTAAAGTAAATGGGATCATATAAATATGTATCATCTTGTGGCTCCTTATTTTTTAATTAGCAGTATGGCTTGGTGATTTTTCCATATCACTACATAAGGATCTCCCTTGGCTTTTTTTAAAAAATCCTCACCCCAGGATATATTTACTGATTTTTTAAAGCAAGAAGAAGGGAGATACAGAGAGAGAAAGACATCCATCGATGTGAGAGAGAAACATTGATCGATTGCTGCCCAGAAGTACCCCAACTGGAAATCAACCGGAGATTGAACCCGCATACCTAGGTACATGCCCTGACTGGGAATCAAACCCTCAACCTTTCGGTGTCTAGGACAAGGCTCCAGCCAACTGAGCCACCTGGCGACGGCTCCCCTAGCTTCTGAAAGAGCTCCACAGGATTTCAAGTTATGGATGAATAATAATAATTTATCTAACTAGTCCTCTACTAATGGACATTTAGAGTTTTTTATTTCCCATTATAAACAATATTGAAAAGAAAATTCTGACACATATATCTTTGTGAACAAGTGAAAGTATTTTGAAGAATAAAAATATAGGCCTGGAAATATTTGGCCCAAATTGTGTGTGCATTTTAAATTTTTATATATGCTTCCAAGTCAGCTGCAAAATATGATTCATATTTGTACTCCCACCAGTAAGGTATAAGAATAATCTGTCTCCCCATGCCCTCCTTAACACTTGATATTTATCAATTATTTCCCTTTTTGCTAATCTGATGAATAAAGACAGCATATTTCATTGCTTTTTTATGTTTTTCTGACTACTAGTGATATTTACAAATTTACTGTCTATTTCTATTTCTTCTTTTGTGAATTACCTGTACATAGAGTCTGCCAACTTTCCTAGCTAGTGGTCTTTGCTTGTGCACTGATAAGATACTTGATTTCTTTATGTTAGATGGGCATGTCATGTGGAAGACTTCTCACCCAGGTGAGGCAAACATGGCTGCCAACCACAGGAATAACCACACCGCAATCTGGAAAGTTGCCCTGTGCCCCAGCTGTAGTTTTAGTCTTTCCTGAAAATGAACAGACTAGAAACAAGTCTCCCGCAGTAGGTGCACACAGAATTATTCTGGATACAACCTCACGTGGACATTAAAATGTCTTGAGGTACGAGAAAAGGAGAAAATGTGGAGGAGTCTTTCAGCAACTACTTGGCATCACTTTGCAGGTGCATCGTGGGATAGAGAAAACAACTTGGGGAGAAAACCTCTGTAGACAAGGAGGTTGGGGAAGGACCTAGACAAAAATGATGGAGGAAAAATTGCCACAGCATCGCTTTCCCATCTCTAGCTCTGTGCTAACCTCCTCTCAACCCTTCAGTTTTGTTTTTCACACAAGGTGGGTGTAAAATTAATTCATCGAAGTGCAAATTCTAATGCAAAGAGCACCAACTTCAGTAATTTGTTCTAATAGATTCAAAGCCTGACTCCCACAGCAAATTAGTAATGCCGGCTGAGTCATGGAAGGGTCACAGACAAAGTTTCTTCGAGTTTATTTGCCTCTATTTTTAGGAGTCATCTTAGAGAGAACAAAACATAATGAGGATGTATTCATACTGCAGACTCTTAGCATGTATGGAATCACACAGCACCACCTTTTCCACAGTTAGGAGATTCACTGCTCTCTCGAGGCAGAAGGTCCCTCATATCTAATTCTCTCCAGGGGCTTTTAAGGAGCAGTAATGAAGAAAGGGCTTCAGGCCAGCGCCTGGCTGGGTGCTTCCCAGGGGGCAGGCAGCTGGGGTAGGCAGCCAGGGCAGAAGGGAGAGGTCTTTTATCTAAGAGGTCTATCCAGGTTGTGTGAGGTGGAAAAAGAAGCCTGCAAGAGCAAGCCCTGGCTGGATAGGGGAGCAGCTCACTATCCAAAACCTCAATGGCAAAAAAAAAAAGGAAATCTTTATCTAAATCATTGCATTTGAATATATCTTTATTGTGCTAAATGATTACATTATTGTTGGGTTAGGAAAGAGGATAGCAGCTGAGGGGCCAAAGAGGAAAGACCTGGAGCTGTTCTGATGTTTTCCACAGAACACAGCCTCAAGACTAAGCCAAGGTGGTAATGAATGTGAGTCGAGATGGCGTGGCTTCCAAAGTATTCCCTAGTAAATTCTCTCATAGTTTCACTGTAATCTTAAATGCATATGCATGCACATACATGTAGCATCCCTCTGAATCAAGTTTTCAGTAGGAAACAATGAGAATATTTCAAGACAAGATGAAATAAAATGAATCTTGGAAAAGGTTCTTAAGACTTCCCCAGTGCCTGGTCTTCAGTATTAGCCATCTTCCTTTTATCTGGCGACGCCGAGTATGAAATCACAGACACACTGTGTTCACTGTGAAAAAATGACTGGACTTGGTATTCAAAGATTTACACTCTGCCCTCTAAAGTAGCACATAAAGAGCCCAAGTACCTCGTCTGAGCTGGTGGTGTATTATAACAATCAATTGCATTTGACTAATGCACAACAGTAATGGGCATTCGATAGATGTGTTCCAGGCAGTCGGACCTGTTCAGACAAGACCTGAGTGAGGTGGGGTTTGCAACACCACTGCTGCTTGTGAGGCTGGAAGGAAAAGCAAGTATTTGCTCAGCTTTTTGTCCTCTCAGACAAGATTTCAAGACCACAATACCTAACACGTGGTGAAGGGAAGGCACGTTTGGGGAAACAACAGCTTTTACGAGTGTGTACGGGACAGCATGACTGCACCAGAACGCCCATAAATATTAAACAGTATGTGCAGCCAGACCTTGGCAACCAGCAGGCTATCCAGTTGGCTTGGAAAATTCCTTTTCCTAAAAATTGTATTACAAAAATAGGCGTAAGAGTGCTGCTAGGTTATTCACCAGAAGTCATATGTTGTTTAAAAAGAATAATACTGTTGCACATATATGCTTCCAAAGAGTTTCATTACCAGATGCTAAAAAATACCAGTAAAAAGTATTAATAATTAACAAATGCACTTGATAGAAAAAATAAGGTTGAAACAATACAGTAACTATACATTAAAGAGAAATAGTTGAATTCAGTAGAGAATGAAGCAAATTGGAAACTGAGATACAATTTTGAAACTAATATAGGTACTTTACTTCTCCAGTTTTCTCAGAATTTGGATTTGTTTTAGATAGAGAGGTTCTGTTGTCATGATATATTAATACCATAACATTAGAAGAATGCTGGACCCAGTCAGTATTAGAAGAAGACTTGAACCTGAGCTCTGCTACTTCCACGCTGTGTGACCCAAAGCAATTTGATTTACCTCTCTGAGCCTCAGTTTCTTTATTCATAAAATCATAAACAGGACAAAACCAACTGCCACCCTGCACCATTGGAAGGATTAAATAGCCAAGTAAGAGTAAATTGGAAAGTATCTAGGATATACTAGGTTTTCAATAAATGTTTTTTTGAATTTAGAGGATTTACTCCATTTTAATACATAGTTGCCTTGACTGTTAATTTGCTTATTTCAAAAATGCCATCATCTCAAAATATTGTTGCACCTCCCCTCCAGAATCACCTTCAGTGCCCCAAACTATTAATTTCCTCTCTTTGTCAAAATGTATAACATCCTTTTAATGAGGTCGAGGAAATGGGGACCTTCTTTCCATTTTACAATCAAAGGCACAGACACGGAGGGGTTCAACGATTTACTCGAGGACATAAAAAGGGTCAGAAGCTGAGACAAATCGCTGAGACTTGGTGCCCTGTGCTCCACGCACTCCACCTCACCCCGGGCTCTGGGAGGCATTTCTCCGAGTTCTTGAAGTTCCCTGCGACTGCCACACTCGACGTGCGTCAGCTCTCTCGTCAGCAGACCGCACGCCCATGCCCATCTGTCCAGAGCCTCTCACCTCGAAAATTGGGGGAAATGGAAAGCAAGTGAATTTCCAAAGTTTCCCCTTTGAGCGACATCCCGGACCCATTTTGAAGTCACTGGAATAAGAAAGCCTTGACACTCATGCCTCTCATTCCTGCCTGATTAGCGGAGTTTCCAATACGATACACTCTGGTTGGGTAAAGGCAAAGCCCTACAGGGAGAAGGAACTGTCTCCCTTTTCCCTCTAGTAAACATAGGTGACTGTCTGGGAATTAAAAGCAGTGGGACACTAGAAAAGCCACATTTAAGAAGGTTGTCTGAATCTTAAGATAGACAAGTAAGGTTTAGTTTTCTTAATTTTAATAGAAATAAATACATAAACTTTATACTAAATTTGAAAGCTGAGTTAAAGGTGCTATGCCTCTTTTCAAAACATTTCAAAAGTTGTGATCAAAACCCATGCTCAAACTATTGATTCTACTAGTATAATCCCTAGTCTATACTTAGGTACACAGCTTTACATAGGATTTTTTATAAACTCAAATCTCAACTTATAGATAGGATAAAATTATAAAGCCATTTTGAGAATAAGAAACAGGCAAAAAGGGAAATAATCCTACCCCACTACATCCATGTGTACAGCAGCGGACTGCAGGTGATGTTCATGGTCGTTCTAAGACACTCCACAGTGACTGAAATGAGCCATTGCCACCTAAAATTAATTATATGGGCTTCAGAACTTTCTTCCTGAAGCCACAGCCACATCCTGGGGCTCATCTGCAAGGTTGTGGCCTCTCAAAAACAGGAACAGGAAAACAAATCCTGACATAAACCAATACAGGCTACAGCTGCTTAACAGGGATAAGAAGCTTAAAGGTTCAGCTGGCATTTTTCCCTCTCCCATGAAACATAAAAGTCCCCACAAGTTACATTAGACCCTCATTCCAGAAAAAGACATGATGGACAGCCTCTCTCAAATCTATGAGTTGGCCTGGCCATATATATCATGTATTTTAGGTGTATAAGATATGCATATGTCTTATGTATGTATCACATAAATACAGGTAATACAGTAGAGTATACAGGGTGATGATGTAAATCCATCTCAAGTGCTTAGAAACAGTGCAGTGGGGTACCCTAAATTCCCCAGGTGGGCGAGCTGCAGGCAAAAGCAGCAGTAGCTGTATAGTGGTGACAACAACAGAAGAAAGTGAGGTCCAGAGGGAGGGAAGTACAACTGGGGAGTGAGGAGGTGACTCGGGCAATGCAGCCTCCAGGGTAACACAGTTGCCAGCACGGCTCCTAGTTTGAGCTGAACACTCCTTCAGTGTCCCTAACTATCAAGCACCTATGAATTCTATTATGTTGTTTCCACAAAGACCGTCAGTAATAGTATCTGCAGCTCGCATAAAAATACTTCTTTACATGTATATTTCATATTTTACATTATCTGCGCTCAGACTTCTGGGTGTGAATTTTGAATATCGGATACAATCACTCCCTCCAGATGTCTACGTCAGACTAAGCAGGTGAACAAATGAATGCCCACCCAATAACAGAAATATAATTACACTAGACTGGATGTGTGAAATTGCTATTCTGTAGGTCAAAAGTGGTTGAATGTCTATAATTTTGCATGGTTGAACTTAATAAAAAATCACCAAAATGCAGTGAGGAGTTAAGCGGCTTAAAGACTGGACTGACAACCTGAAGTCTGAGTCAAGTTGTTTTGAATGCGCTCCCTGCCCCCACCTTCTACACACATGGGTGATGATATCTAAATATCAGAAACACATTTTCCATGATTTTCAACACACAAAATCTAGTATTAACTCTATTTAAGATGTTGTAAGTCCTTTGCTTTCTATAATTTTCCTAAAAAAAAAAAATACAGCTATAAAATTACCCACAGGGGAAGAATTTTTAACAATAACATCTTCAATATTTGGAGAAGGATCCAAGATGGTGGAGGAGTAAGTGAAAGCTACACTAACCTCCTCCCAGGACCAATCTGTTATTACAACTGAACTGTAGAGAAATCATCTGGAATAAACAACTGAACAACAGTGAGAGAGAAGCCTTGCTATAAGCACAGACTGACAGAAGAAACCAGTTCAGCACGATGTGACTGGCCAGGGAGTGCAGAGGAAAAGAGAGAGGGCTGGCTAGGTTCTCCCAGGTGGTAGCTGAAGTCCCAGAGGAATATTTCAGTGGCTGGGGGGTTCCCCCGAGAAGTGTGGGGTCTAAACCCCAAGCTGACCTTCCCAGCCTATAGCACCAGAGCCCAGAAAGAACCCAGATAATATCCAGCTGTGAAAAGTGGCAGGGTTTCTCTCTGCCAAGCACAGACAGCTGGAGTCACAGAGAGCCTATTAAAGGGCCAATGCATAAAATTTCATTTCCAGCCACTTACCCTGGGCTCCAGCAGAGGGCAGGAAGAGTGGACTGGAGACATTTGAAGTGAGACTGGGGATGGTGACTTTGGGAAGAGAACTGAGGGAGCAGCCACCAGTAACCTGGTGCTAAGTGATCCCACATACAGCAGGAGCCATCTTGCTCAGGCAGACCACTCCCTTCTGAGTGGCATCAGCCTGAGGGAAGCATTAGTTCCACCCACAGAAATTACTCTGCCCCACCCTGTGGTGCTTAAGTCAGGCTGTTTACAGAGTGACCAGATTGACAACTGAAGGAGTCAGCCATGGACAGTGGATCCCTGGTAGCCTTGAACAGGCTGCCTAAGGCCAGATGGGGACACCATCTGACATAACCAGAGGCAGATCCAGAAAGAAAAAGCAGTGGCAAACACTAGATGCTACCAAGATGAATTCCAGCATGGTCTTCATGATTCGAGGTTTTTTCCTCTTCTGTAGCTTTTAAACATTCATTTCTTGTCCTTCAAGTTTCTGCATATTAAGTCACTAGATTATATATTATAGTTTATGTCAAATCTCATATTTTTCTCCTCTCTTCTCTTACCCCCTTGTACCTTCTTCTTTCCTCTTTTACTTTGATGTTAAATTTTGTTTTCTCTCTTTTTATGACTTGCTTCCATTCTGCACTCTTCCATTTCTCCCCACTCCAGTCTCCCAAAATCATTTTTCTTGTCATTGGTCATGTCACATTCTTTTTCCCGGTCTTAAAATACCCTTGTTCTCTCTCCACCGTTATCAGTCTTTGCTCATTGATTGTGGATAGGTTGATTGCTGTTGCATTTCTCCAATTTTATCTCTAGATCTTCACTAAACTGGTATTTCAAATTTCAAATTTTACCATTCCCCTCTCCTACTCTATTCTGCCTTCTCCTGCCCTCTTTTTTTTGTCTCAAATTTTAATTTTCCCCTGGTTTTCATTCCCCACTCTTAGTATTCCTTCTCCCTCTATCATCTCGAAGTAACTTCCCTTTCCCCTAGATATCTCTTAGGCTTTTCCTTCTTTCTCTTTCCATCTTATTCCCATCCCACCTATAACTAACCTTAGCTCATTTGTTGTTGAGAGAGCTGTGGTGGATCTTTTTCTCCAATTTGGTTCCTATTTATTTATTTAGTTAGTTATACTTTTCTTTCTGATCTTTTAAAAAAGATTTTATTTATTTATTTTTAAGAGAAAGGGAAGAGAGAAAGAAAGAAAGGTTGAGAAACATCAATGTGTGATTGCCTCTCATGTGCCCCTTACTGGGGACCTGGCCTGCAACCCAGGCATGTGCCCTAGACTGGGCATTGAACCAGTGACCCTTTGGTTCACAGGCTGGCACTCAATTCACTGAGCCACACCAGCCAGGAATCTTTCTTTCTTTCACTATATTTTTTTAAATTTCTGTTTAAATCTAATAGTATATGCTTCCCTTCCCTTGCTCTATTACACCTTCTTCATTCCCTTTTTTACTTACAATGTAAACTTTATTTTCTTTATCTCTACACCTTGCCCTGATTCTCTACTTTTATTATTGCTCCTCCACTACCCTCTCAAAATCATTTTTCTTTCAGTTAGCCATCTCATATTTGTTTCTCCTTTCTTATAATAGTCTTAATCTCTTCACACTCTTATTAATAATGGCTCATTTGTTGTTGATAGTGTGATTGTGGGTGGGGGTTATTTCTGCAGGTATGGGTTTGTTTCCTGGGCTGTGTGGTTTTGTTCTGCCAGCACATGCATAACAATATGCACGACATGGTGGGTGGAGTGACTCTCAGTCAGCCAGCTGGAGGGAAGAACCCACCAGAGAAAGACCTCTACAATCAAAACCCAATTACATCCAGAGAACCAACATAAATGGCGTAAAGGGCATCCCAAGAGCATAAACTTCAGGAGATTAAGGAGACTGCACCACTGAATCTCACAGGTCTCCTACCATAGAAGTTCACACCACAAAGTTAGGAAGTCAAAACAGATCAATTTAAGAAGCAGAAGCAAACAAGAAGAGTCTCACAAATAATGGGAATACAAAGAAACAATTCCAAATCAAAACAAAAGGAGGAATCCTCAGAAAGAGTGCAAAATGAAAGAGAGGCAAATAAACTATCAGATATTGAGTTCAAAACAATGGTTATAAGGAAGTTCAATGAGCTCAGTGAGAAATACACAGAACTACAGGGAAGCTACAAGGAACTTAACTGTGCACTACATCAGCATGAAAAAGGACATAGAAACTATCAATAAGAGTCAGGAGGAAATGAAGAATACAATTTCTGAATTGAAGAACACAATAGAAGGAATTAAAAGCAGACTAGATGAAGCAGAGGATCTAATCAGCAAGCTGGAGGACAACATAGAAAAAAACTCCCAGACAGAGCAACAAAATGAAAAAAGACTCAAAAAGAATGAAGAAGGTTTAAGGGAACTACAGGATAACATGAAATGTAATAATATCTGCATCATAGGAATACCAAAAGTAGAAGAAGAGGAGCAAGGAATAGAAAACCTGTTTGAAAAAGTAATGATAGAAAACTTCCCTAACTTGATGAGAGAAAAAGTCATGCAAGTCCAGGAAGTACAGAGGATCCCAATCAAGATGAATCCAAGGAGGCTGACTCCAAGACACATCATAATAAAAGTGGCAAAATTTAAAGACAAAAGAGATAATCTTAAAGGTAGCAAGGGAGAAACAGCTAGTAATGTACCAGGGAGCCCTGATAAGGCTATCAGCTAATTACTCACCAGAAACACTACAAAACAGAAGGGAATGGCAAGAAATCTTCCAAGTAATGAAAAGCAAAGGCCTGCAACTAAGACTACTTTACTCAGCAAGACTCTCATTTAAAATAGAAGACAAAATAAGGAGCTTCCAAGACAAAAAAAAAAAAAAAAAAAAGGCTAAAAGAACACATGTCCACCAAACCAGCATTGCAAGAGATATTAAAAGGACTGCTTTAAGAAGATGAAGAAAAAGAGAAAGTGAGAGAGAGAGCCCTGGATGGTGAGGTTCAGTGGATTGAGCACCAGCCTGCAAATCAAAGGGTCATAGGTTTGAGTACCAGCCAGGGCACATGCCTGGGTTGCCGGCCAGGTCCCCAGTATGGAGGACACAAGAGGCAACCACACAATGATGTTTCTTTCCCTCTCTTTCTCCTTATCTTCCCCTCTCTCTAAAAATAAATAAAATCTTTAAAAAGAGAGAGAGGGGTGGAACACAAGTACAAAGGGAAAAAATGGCAATGAATAGGAACCTATCAACAATAACTTTAAATGTAACTGGATTAAATGTTCCAATCAAAAGATATAGGGTAACTGAATGGATAAGAAAACATGACCTGCATATATGCTGTCTACAAGAAACCCACCTCAGAACAAAAGACCTACACAGACTGAAAGTGAAGGGATAGGAAAAAGAATATTCCAAGCAAATAGACATGAGAAATAAAGCTGGGGTAGCAATACTTCTACCAGACAAAATAGATTTTCAAACAAAGGCCATAAAAATAGACAAAGGAGGACACTATATAGTACTTAAGGGAACAATCCATCAAGAAGATATAACCCTTGTAAACATATATACACACAACATGAGAGCAACAAAATATAGGGTCTGGCACAAGTAATGCCTGCCCAAGTATGGTTGGTAGGGTAACAATATGAATGTAATAATTTATAGTTTTAATTTGAACATTTCACCTAAAATGTTATATGGTGTGCTTGAGTGTGACATTGTTATGTTATAGAATTACATGCTTATGATTTTGTGATAAAAGATTTTGTAATAAAAAAGGGGTGTCATTTGTGCTGGACTTGGTATATAAGGAAAATCTTGGAGGACTTCAAGAAAGATATCAACAGCAACATACTCATAGTAGGGGATTTTAACACCCCATTGTCAACAATGGATAGATCTCCCAAGCAAAGAATCAATAAGGATATTGTGGCATTGAACAACACTCTAGATTGAAGGGACTTAATTGATATATACAGAAATTTTCACCCCAAAGAAGCAAAATACACATTCTTTTCAAATGCACATGGAACATTTTCAAAGATAGATCACATGGTAAGTCACAAAACAAGCCTCAACAAATTCAAGAAAATTTAAATCATATTAAGCATCTTCTTGGATTACACTGGCTTGAAACAGGAAACCAACCTCAAGGAAAAAACTCAAAAACATTCAAATTCATGGAGAGTGAAAAACATGCTATCAAATAATAAATGGGTCAACAATGAGATCAAGGAAGAAGTCAGAAAGTTTATGGAAAGAAATGAAAATAAACATACAACAGAGCAAAACCTATGGGACACAGTGAAGGCAGTCCTGGGAGGGAATTTCATAGCAATACAGGCTTACCTAAAAAAGACAGAAAATTTTCAAATAAATAATCTAACTCTACGTCTGTAAGAACTAGAGGAAAAACAACAAACAAAGCCCAGAGCAAGTAGAAAGAAGGAAGTAATCAAGATCAGAGCATAATTAAATGACATAGAAACTAAAAGAACAATTCAAAAGATCAATAAATCCAGGAGCAGTTTATTTGAAAAGATAAACAAAATTGACAAGCCTTCAACTAGACTCATTAAGAGAAAAAGAGAGAGGACCCCCAAAAATAAAATCAGAAATGAAAGAGGAGATATTACAACTGATACCATAGAAATACAAAAGATTGTAAGAAATTACTATGAACAATTATATGTCAAGAAATTTGATGCCTAGGCAAAATGGACAAATTTCTAGAAAAATATAATCTTCCAAAATTGAATCAAAAAGAAGCAGAAAGTTTGAATACAATAGTAACATTTAATAAAATTGAAGCAGTAATCAAAAAACTTCCAGCACACAAAAGCCCTGGACCGAATAGCTTCACAGGTGAATTTTACCGAACTTTTAGGGAAGAGCTAACTTGTATCCTCAAACTATTCCAAAAAATCCAAGGGGGAAGACTCCAAAACTCTTTTTATGAGGCAAGTATTATCCTAATTCCAAAACCAGGTAAAGACAAAACAAAGAAAGAAAACTACAGGCCAATATTGCTGATGAACTTAGATGCTAAAATATTCAACAAAATATTGACAAATTGGATCTAGCAAAACATTAAAAAGATTATACACCATGATCAAGTTGAATTCATCCCAGGGATGCAAGGATGGTATAACATTTGCAATTCAAAAAACATAATTCACCACATAAACAAAATGAAAGACAAAAATCACATGATCATAACAACAGATGCTGAAAAAGCATTTAATAAAGTATAGCACCCATTTATGATAGAAACACTCAGCAAAGTGGGAATAGAGAAAGCATACCTCAACATAATAAAGACCATATACAAGAAACCTACAGCCAACATCATACTCAACTGGCAAAAACTAAAACCTTTCCCCCTAAAATCAGAAAAAAGACAATGATGTCTGCTTTTATCACTTTAATTCAACATAGTATTGAAGGTTCTGGCCACAGCAATCAGACAAGAAAAAGAAATAAGAAGCATACAAATTGGAAAGAAGAAAGTAAAACTGTCATTTTTTGTAGATGACATGATAGTGTACATAGAAAACCGTATAAGCTCCACTAAAAAACTACTTGACATAATAAGTGAATTTTGCAAATAGTAAGATACAAAATCAATACTCAGAAGTCAAAGGCATTTTTGTACACCAATAATGAAATATCAGAAACAGAAACTAGGAAAAAATCCCATTTACTATAGCAACAAGAAAAAATGAAGTACCTAGAAATAAACTTAACCAAGGAAGCAAAAGACCTATAATCAGAAAACTACAGAACGCTGAAGAAAGAAATTAAGGAAGATACAAAAAAAATGGAAGCATATCCCATGTTTATGGATTAGAAGAATCAACATCATTAAAATGTCCATACTATCCAAGGCAATCTACAGACTCAATGCAATCCCTATTAAAATACCAATAACATATTTCACAGATTTAGAACAAATATTTCAAAAATTTATATGGAACAAAAAAAGACCCCAAATAGCCCCAGCAATCTTGAAAGAGAAGAACAAAGTAGGAGGGATCACAATACCTGATAACAAACTATGCTGAAAGGCCACTGGAATCAAAACAGTCTAGTATTGGCATAAGAACAGACACAGATCAATGGAACAGAATAAAGAGCCCAGAAATGCATGGCTCTATGGTCAATTAATATTTGGCAAAGGGGGCAGAAGCATAAAATGGGGTAAAAATAGCCTCTTCAACAAATGGTGCTGAGAGACCTGGAATAATACATGCAAAAATGTGAAACTAGACCACCAATTTACATCTTACACCAGAATAAACTCAAAATGGATAAAAAACTTAAACATAATCTGTAACACCATAAAAGTCCTAGAGGAAACATCCCATACAGCAATATTTTCACCAATGCATCCTGTAGGGCAAAAGAAATAAAAGAAAGAATAAACAAACAGGACTTGATCAAATTTAAAAGCTTCTGCACAGCTAAAGAAAATATGAGCAAAATGAAAAGACAATCAACTATATGGGAAAACATATTTACCAACGATACTTTGGACAAGGGTTTGATCTCCAACCCCATATAAGGAACTCATATGACTCAATGCCAGGAAGACAAATAATCCAATTAAAAAATGGACAAAGGACCTGAACGGACACTTCTACAATGAAGACATACAGAGGGCCCATATGGATATGAAAAGATGCTCAGCATCACTAGCCATCAGACAGACGCAAATTAAAACCACAATGAGATACCACTTCACACTGGTCAGAATGGCCATCATAAACAAATCAACAAACAACAAGTTCTGGCAAGGATGCAGAGAAAAGGGAACCCTCGTGCACTGTTGGTGGGAATGCAGACTGGTGCTGCCACTATTGAAAATAGTATGGAATTTCCTCAAAAAACTAAAAATGGAACTGCCTTTTGACACAGTGATTCCACTGCTGGGATTATACCTAAGAACCCTGAAATACCAATTCAAAAGAACCTATGCACCCCTATGTTCATAGCAGTGTTATTTACAATAGCCAAGTGCTGGAAACAGCCTAAGTGGTCATCAGTAAATGAGTGGATCAAAAAACTGTGGTACATTTACACAATGGAATACTACACAGCAGAAAGAAAGAAGGAGCTCCTACCTTTCACAACAGCATGGATGGAACTGGAGAGCATTATGCTGAGTGAAATAAGCCAGGCAGTGAAAGATAAATACCACATGATCTCACCTATACCAGGAACCTAACAAACAAAACAAAAAATGAGCAAAATAGAACCAGAAGCAAGGAAACAATGAACAAACTGACAGCAACCAGAGGGGAGGGAGGAGGCAGAAAAGGGAGGAAAGAAGAACCTGGTTAAAGAATAAATATAAATGGCCCATGGACATGGACAACAGGTTGGGGGCTGACTGTGGGAGCAGGGTGGTAGTAGAGAGGGCAGCAGGGGAGAGCAATGGGGGGGGACTGAGACAACTGTAACAGAACAACCACAGAAAAAGAAAACAAATAGTCAGTATTTTTATTTGAGAAGTTCAAAGTCATACATATTAGTTTACTTTCTTTTTTAAATGGGTTGCTATTCAATAAGAAAATACATACGAATTTATCAAGGCTTTAGACTTGGTTTTATTTTTTCCCATGATAAACTTTCTATTTGAATAGAACTTCATTGTTTAGGAAGAATTTTCCCCTGTTATCTTATTTGGGCCCCCTGAAAGCCCCACGAGGTAAGTATTAGTGTTCACACTTTACAGAAAAGGAAATGAATCATTCTAAAGATTCACTTAGAGGGGAGGAAAATCTGTTTTGTTTTTTCAACTTAACCTTTGGATTCTGATCAAGATTCTGGTTGCCTTCAGATTCTGGACCACAGCACTTACTAAGCACTTATGAAATGCCAGGCCCTTGCTTGGGTGTTTGTCCTTGAGTTACATTTCATCTTTTGGAAAACACTTTAGCAGGAAGTCAAGCATTTCAAAAGCATGAAAAAACTAAGGATTCATGATACTCTTTTAAGTCAAAAGTAGATACCTCTGCTTTTAGAAAACATTGTCCGAAGAACGGTTCCTCTTCGTGTAGAGCGCTCTACTTAAGCTCTTCCATGCGTCCTTCACGTCAGAGAATGGGAAACAAGGAGATCTAGGCTGTGTCACTTAAATGTCCTTGTGTAGCCCCAAGTTGAGGAAGCATGTGGGAGAGTTTATAAACAGAGGACCCAAAACTTTCTGTTCCCTCTACAGTACATGACTGAAACAAAGAAAACCTCAGCTTTCCACAAAAGCTGCAGGCAATATAAAGTGACAATACTGAGCTCTTTTGTTCACGAAAGTGCCTTTTGAAGAGGCTTTCTTGGGTGTACACTTTACCATCATCAGAAATAAATCTGGCTCTGCTCTAAATATTGTGCCTAGAAAAATGTCTGGCACACAGTGGGAGTCAATAAACGAATGAAAACAAGCAAATGAATGAAACTTAAAGGGACACCAGTAACTGAAGCCAATCCTCCAAGGACTGAGGATCATGTCAAAGAAAAAAGATTCTATAACCCTTCCTCACACCTGAAAGAAATTACTGGGCTAATATTATGAGCTGGGGAATGCTGTGTTTGTTATGACTCAAAAATGACAAAATAAATTGAAGATCTTAGTTTTATGCTACGAACTGCAGTTGATTAGGGGCAGGATAGTGTAGCCTCTGTTTATTCCCACTTCGGACCAGCTTTCAACTGTTGCACGGATTCAGCAGCAAGGTTCTCCAGCCATCTACCACCCAATTTCTGAACAAACATCAGAAACTCCTGTGGAGGATCACAGTGAGTTCTAAAAGCGAAATGACACACACGAATGATTATAGCATTGTTCACATTTCCAGGAGAACCGCCATCCTTACCACTGGCCTAGAATGGGCTGAATAACACAGGACTCATTTTGCAACCTTGCAAAATTTTGCTGCCCAGCAGTAAGTGGTAGAGGCAAGTTGCCTATCTTTGTAGTTCCACAGGCCACTCCACTCGCCGCAGAGGAGCTGAGGCTGCTGCTGCTGGATCTGCCTTGACACGAGTATTTTGGGGAGACCACATCCACAGGCCTTTTCTTCTGCTCTACTCCAAATGTGACTTCACAGAAACTTGTAATTGTTCCATCACTGAGTTTTCAAATTTCAGGGCTTTTTTAAAAAAGAGTTCAAAGCACTTCCTATGTTCTCCTTTTAGAAGAGGCAAAACTGCAGAACCTGACTTAGTTAAGAAGACACTGAAACTACAACTCAGTCCTCTGAATTAACAAAATACTTCAAACAGCTGCCTCTCTTGTTTGGGTCTTCATGCAAGAGGCACTTTTTAAAAAATCCTTACTTAAGAGTACATGTATTGATTTTTTGGGGAGTGAGAGAGATACAGAGACAGAACATCAATATGAAAGAGAAACATCGATGGGTTAACTCTCATATATGTTCTGACCAGGGCCTGAACCCACAGCCTAGGTGTGTTCTCCTGACCAAGAATGTAACCCGCAAACTTTCAGTGCACAGGAGGACACGCCAACCAACCGAGCCACACCGGCCAGGGCAAGAGGTACTTTCATAGAAGGCACAAGCACAGTTAACAGGAGAAAATTATACACGAGGCTCTCGCCCCACTCCAGAGGTTCCTTCCCCTCTGTCCGCCCCCCTGTTTTCTCTTACTGAAACTTGGAGTAAAAAAGGAGAGGTCTGTGTCCCAAAAGAACATGCTATTGTGCAGTCAACTCTAATTCCACAAAATGAAATATAAGACTCGTATTTTCTAGAAGCACTGGGATTTCAAAACAAATTTCGAGTTCTCTGTGGGCTACAAATGAACCTTGACACAAAGGCCTTCCTTAAGCACCATCATTACGGATATGAGTTGTGTGAATAATATTGATCAAAAACATTTAATTCATGCTTTTATTATTCCAGAGATCGATTACTGGGAAGCTGTTTTGTTAGGTGGTCCAGTAATCTGTTCATTTGATTCCAATCTGTTCAAAGTGCAATTGCATGCCCAGATAAGAGCTCAACAACTGAAGCACGTCACGTCTTCTCCAGTTTCCCTGTCACTGATGAATAGTTAAAATTTGGATTAACTTAGGCATGACACAATTTGAATATGTAAAACATATTTCACTTTCTTGTACTCTGGAAAGTTCAAGAATATTCTATATGCTTCAACAAAAATGGTTTTAAGGATGTTAACTAAGCAATGCAAACATTTATTTGTCTGACCCAAATCACTAGACTCCTTCTATGTCACTGAGACTTCTCCAAAATGCAGTTAGGGCTCGAAGGTTCAAAACAATTTCTTAAATGTTACCCCCCTCACCTTTATAGATTGGCCTGGATGAACATTTGTTTGTGCCTATTTAATCAGGATGAAACTGGACAAGGCTAACAGGGTTAGTTCTTTTTCACCACAGTTTGTTATAAAGACCTGAAAAATAGCCATACCCTCAGTCATAAATGCATTTCACTCATGAAATGCTGAAAAATTAGAAATGTCTAATCATTTCTTTCTAGGTACATTTCAGACAACGAGGGATCTGTTTCAATAAGCGAAGAAGTTATGTTGGACCTTCATGTTTAGGTTCAAGAGTCTTTGCTCTTAGATGGTTTCTCAGACCACAGGCAAGAATAACTCATTTACCTTTTACTACGTCCCTCCTCCCACCTCGTTGCCTCAGGATCATTCAGTTACCCCAAGGGCATGAAAAGACCTGAAGGAAACTAACCAGCTTTGGAACAGAAAAGGCTTCTGAGTTCCAAAACTTTGGTTTTATTAGGACAAGTTCATACTGTAAACAACAGAGTAAGGAAGAATGCAAAAAGATTGAGTTAGCATTTCAGCCCCAAAACAGATAAAATACAACAGAACTGGTCATGTGTGTGGAGGGGCACGGGCAGCATGTTGAAGCAGGTTTTTCAGGAGAGAAGGGCAATTCAGCAACCTTGGAGAAGTTTGGCTATAAATGGGGTAAAAGCTGAGTAATAAACATGAGCAAGATGAAGATTTTGTTTTGTCTTTTTTTTTTAAAGATTGGAGTGGCTGGAGATCATGTACACTCTGATGAAAAAGACCCACCCATCAGAGATGAAAAGTTGAAAGACAGAGGAAATTATGCACAAAGCAAGCACGACAAGAATATGGGAGTGAATGGCACAGAACACAGGTGGGGGAATCAGAAGAAGAAATCCTCTTCTCTTTGAACCCGAGGAAAGATGGAATGGATGAATACAAATGGACAATTTAAAACATATATTTAATTTAGATGTGATTTTATTTAATTTAGATTTATATATATTCAATCACCAATATTTGCAATACGTTGCTCTTCTCACCGGAAAAAGGATAGCCTGCTTACTGAACTGTCTATGACCTGTGACGATGAAGATAAGGAGTGGGAGAAAAACGGCAGGCAGCAAGACAGACTGGTTTGCTCCACCCGTACGGAGTGAAAGAAGGGGTAAGAAGACGAAGAGAATTAGTGTGGGGCAGAGGAGGAGAAAGGAGGAGAATGGGCTGATAGCTGCCGCGAGGAGCCGGACTTTGGGGAGAAAGATGTGTGAAGAGAATATTCAGGCAATCCGGCTACATGATCTGAAACTAGTTCCCGATGTGGTCTTGGGTGATTCCTCAAGAAGCTTCCAGTAAAGGCTTTCTGGAGTCAGATTTGACTCTCACTGTGTTGAACTGTCCTCAAGACAAATGATTTTGTTCAGCTTATAAGGTTAATAGATTTGGTGGCAGGAAACTGAAATCTTGCATGGTATGAGGTATGAGGGGTGCAGTTTGGCCAAAGATCCGAGGAAAGTAGAAAAGTTTTCAAATAAGTTTTGGGGAGAGTGGCAGAAGAGTATAAGGAAAGCACATAAGGATCCCTGAGCTATACTGAGGAGTCTGACTGGGACTGGAGGTCGTAAATCTATCACATCTTCAACCTGGACTGCAGTACGATTTTCTCTACCTGTGCTTAATAGTCTGGCTGGAGGCAGGAGAAAGCCCAGAACTGGACTGATTAAGGTTGGTATCTGGCCTGGCAAGCGCCAAGGGCAGCCTTGGTTCATTTCTAAGTATCTGAAACAACAATAACTGACAAACAGGAACCACTCAAAAAATCTTTATTGAATGGGTGAATGGGAGAATGGAAAGTATGGGTAAGAGAGTGGTTAAAACGATAGACCATGCTATCCAAACTCTATAGGGAAGGAAGTGAAGATAAGAGAGGACTGTAAGGGGGAAACAAAAGGAGACCAAAGGTTCCTAGGAGATCACCCAGGTCTACCGTCTACTACCAGTCATGTGAGCAGCATCACCTACTCAAGAATCAACTTCTCTGAGTCTTAAGCACCCCCCGGTGACTGACCCAGGGAGCTATAGGGCCCCACACCCTCTCTTCAGAACTCCCTGATTTCCCTTCACACAATACCTTCTCACTCATTCTTCAGACCTGCTCCTTCTCTCTCCTTTGACTCTTGCCCCAGCTCTGCCCTAGGTACCTCTCCCTCCCACTTTTTCTCTCATCCTCATTCCCTTTCCTTTCCAATTCATGAAACGATCCTGGTCACAGCAGCTATCATTAAAGGTAAAACCCATGATATGCCTGAAATAAGGATGAAGACATCCTTACATTTAAAATTTTTAAACTCAAAGTCTAGTAAAGTCAGTAAAAGTGGACACGAATTTTAAAATAGCCATAGCACACACCGTCTTGTAGTTAACTTGCATTTCCCCCAGCACTAACATTCAAAACATTTTCCATTCTTGGGATTATGGCTCATATATTTTAATTATTAACACAGAAGTCCTTTAGCTATTAATTTTTTGTTGCAAATGTACGTGATCTCTACAATAGGATGGGTTGAGCAGACTTTTCAAAAGTCGCCCAAAGATATTTACAACATTGTTCCTATAAAGGATTTGTAAGTAAATAAGCCTTCTGGATCACAACTTATTTGTCAGTTAGGGATTAGATATAGTTTTGATTTCTGCTTGAATTTCCTGAAAAATCACAGTGAGTTATTTAAGGAATAACAGTGGCCAAACTTTCTGATAAGTCATCATAATAAATGGTTAAGCTCTGAAAGGTCAACCAATCATTCTCTGGCTCCCGTCTCCTCTTCACAGCCAAGCTATTTCGGGGATTTCTCTTCCTCATGCTCTTTTTCTTCCAAGCGCTGACACTATTTGTGTCCCCTCAGTGGCATTTTTCCACTCAGGAAAACTGAAATAAGCTCCAAGACTGCAAAAGAGTCTAATTATTTGATGATTGTGGGTTTTGTCTGGGAAAAACTCCAAACATAGATTTGCCATTTTAAGCAATTCCTTTGAATTCTCTCTCACTCTATTGTCAACAATAGTCTTATATTATTGGTTTATTATTGATTTTTTTCTTTCCCTTTACATAAGTTACCTAAGCGCTCCAATTTCCTCTCCTCTCTACTCATGTTTTATTAGTTTCTAAGTTCTTGAAGGACTGGATTGTTCTAGCTTTTTGAGCTGTGGAGAACACAGACCTTGCCGTTACCACACACCTGTCATCTTTTCCCCCTGCACCGTGACTGTTCCTCCTTTATAACCTTCCTCCTTCCTCTTAGCCTTATTTTAATATAATCAGCTGCCACACTCTCATAATTTTCTCTTCAAAACATATTTCAGATTCACCTTTTCCTTCATGTTCCCACTGGCACCACATGCTGTAGAAAGGTTCCGGTACACCCTCCTGGCCAGCTTTCCTGCCGCCTCTGCTCCTTCTCCCCCACCCCCAGCGCCCCGCCACACACTCAGTCCATGCAGTAAATCAATCGCCCTGCTCGTCTCCTGTGAGGGCAGAAAAGCACCTCTCTTTTAATTCTCACAACTCTGCATGATGAGTGTTACTTTCTTCATTACGCACACAGGAAACTCACTCTCCCACAGTTACATGGTTTCTCTGAAATCGCCTCACTTGTGTTTGAGTCACTGCCCCTCAAACCTGACAAGGGAAGAGTCATCTCTGTTGTAACAAAAATAAATGAATGAATGAATGAATGAATAAATAGATAAACTTGCATAAAACATTTGATGTTTAATCTCTTTTGAAATCAAGGAACTAAATAGACTTGCAATTATTACCATATCAAGGCCACTGATTTTCAAGAGATGGATTCATACATGAGAAGTATAAATCCAAGTGTCTGCTCTTTAAAAAGTTTATCATTTGTTTGGTTAGAGTATGTATCTAGAACATGCCGGATACATAGTATGTGCTAAACAAATACTTGCTCAAGCCTGGACCAGTTAACGGAAGGAGAGTCCTTGCTACTTTCTCATTTTGGCTTGCCAGTAATTGCATTGTTTAGTCATCAGATGATTCTTAACATGAACTGCTCTCTCTCTGACACTTCCTCCTGACCCAGTCCCAAAGACTATCAGGACAATACACCGTTAGGAAAAAAAGATGTTGCGATTACTGGGCTGCCTTCCAACCCACAGGCTTATTTATTTTTTCCTAACTACGAGGTAATTATTGCTGGATGTTATTATGGGATTTTTCCATATGTCCTTTAGTTACGACAGTGATGACCCAATGCAGCCTTTTAATGTACTCTGGTCTCCTGCCAGCTTACCTCATTTTACAACTTTGTCCTCGGTTTTTATTTTTATGATTATTCAAACTTCCCATTGCCTAATCAATACCTCATTTGGCCACTGCTGCTGTAGACTAAATACCTCAACAAAAACTCCTCGGAGAGAGTCTTTTTTGCTTGCAGCGGGCTCATTTGAAACAAGTTCTTGCTATGTTCATCATTTTGGCAAACAAGGACAAGTTCAAGGAAATTAGAGGCCAAACTTGACAGAGCACTGGGTGCAGCTGCTGGCCCAGCTGTGCAATGATTCTCAACTGGTCCATTACCTCTAAAACTCAACTATTCAGCACAGCCTTCCCTAGGCCAGCACTCCTGTCGGTCTAACATATTTGGCAACAGCCATTATTTCAGAAATGAATGCTCATGTGTATTTATAGCAAATCGCATGCCTGCTCTATCAACAATTAAAGAGATTAGGATTCAGCAGACATCGTCCTCTAATTAGGACAAGATGGAAGACGTAGTACACAGAATGCTGCCGTTCAGTCAAGGTTTATCTTTTCCTAACGAGACTGCCGCGCTGCCTGGCCTGGGTCAAACATCCGCCCGCTCTGGGGCTCCGCTGCTGCATGGAAACACTCACTCCCTGGGTCTGTCTGATGGAACTTCCGGGCAGGTGATTCTGTGCGCAGTGGACGCCTCGAGTTTCCCTTTCTCCCTCCCTCAAACCACACTGTAGGCTCCATGGACTGTTTTAAGGCTTGTTTTGAATTAACATGTGGACAGCACTGCGTGGCCACTAACCTCCTTCACTTATGCCCTTCCCCTGGAGCCTCAGAGTGTGTTACAGGCTCACACTTCTGTGGTCTCTCCTCCGAACAAAAAGCCCGAACTCGGTGTCTGGGCCGTAAATTCCACCTTGCCCCGCTCTCGCCCATGCATTATTTAAGCTCTCCTCTAGGTGAGCTGGCGTGAGGGTGTCCCTCGAGTAACAGCCAGCAAGCGCTTTGCACGCTGTTCCAATGGGAAATGTAGGATGTCTGAGAGCGTTGCACCCATCCAGTCTTGATAATGAAACACGATAATCTAATTTGGTAAAAATAAACTGTGAAATCAGAGATTTGAGGAAAAAAACTTTAAAGATGCAATTCAGACGAGCAATCAATGCTTATTCAGTTTTGTACCATCTCAGCTTTCTCCCTGTGCAGATGCTTGAGTGACACTAAATTAAATAATTGACAAATTTTTAAAACGGCTGGAAATTACCATCTGTACTTAATTTTGAAATATAAAAAGGTCCATAGAAAACATCCTTTATGATTATATTGTCTAATAACAGATATGAAACAATACAAACATCCCAGTCATAAAATATAATGTGTTGCGAGCAGTCTGGCTTACATATTCAAACACAGTTTTTCAAAACAAAAGACCGCAGGAGGAAGGAAATGCTGGGTTACCAACACGCTTTTCTTCAATGAATGGCAAAAGACCTGAGTGTTTCGTTTAAAATCTACCCCTCTCACCCTCACCTCCCCACATAACAAAAAACGGAAAAACAAAACTCACCCACAGGCAGTCCTACAGGCATTAATGATAACCATCACTTTTCCACATTTCTCTCCTGGATAAACACTGGGCGAAACTGCCCTCTGTTAAGAACTTTTACCACGTTGGTATTACATTTATACAAAATAAAGGCTACAACTGTAAATAAACATGCTTGCAGCTTCCACGGGAAACAGAGAAAGAGAAACAAGCTCCCTGCGTGGGAACACACTGTAAAGACGTGGATAAAACAAGCTGAAACTTACACCAGACACTTCTCCCAGGTCCAGCACAGCAGTAGCCCTAAAGGTACATTCTAGTGTTTTTTAATCCATGTTCTGTTCTTCTCACTGATGGGACTACTCAGGCACATGGTCAAGTTGCAATCAGCTTCTCCCTCAGTGATGTATGAGAGCTGGGCTGATTTATCTGGTCTTTCTGCAGCATATTAGCACTAATGTTTCTGCGTATGCATCCTACCTTTCTTTAGTCGGAGCCCCGGCTTTATCATTGGTAATCTAAATTAAAGAGCCAGTGAACAGAGAAGGGTTGTTGGCCCCCACCCCTCCCTGTTTTCCATGAAACAATTGCCAGGCAGTCATTCCTGGACAAGGATTCCACTGTTTATTCCTAGTGAGCCTCCCCTTCGATATCCCGTTGGGACTGGCAGTCAGTTGCAAAAGGATAGGTCGAGCAAGACTGTCTCAGTTCAAAGGTCTATTTATGATTTATTTTCTAAAACGGTACAGATGGCCTCAGGAAATACTAGCGAGAGCTGTCACTTGCCAGTTTTTCAGCCCAGAAGACAGAATTGACACTATTTACAAAAACAGAGTAACCTGATATTCCACTTACTGCCCAGGGCGCAGTGTACCTTCGGTGGCTGTTTTGCCCCTGAGAAACTGCTTCCCTTTTTTACCCATGTTTGTTTTGCCTATGCAAGTTTAAATGCTTATTTAAATGAGGAATACGTGTGGTATGATTTAGCAAGTTGCATACAAGAAGCATAAAATCCTATTCCTGTAAAAATTTGGGAGAATCGATCAAACAAATCATTATTCAACTTGTAACCCTCTGAAAGGATGTGTTTAATTCGGGAGTTGTCGATTTCTTTCTTTAAGATGTGTGTAAAATTTCCTCCATCTCCACAGATGTTTGGGAAGGGGAAACACATCAGTATATTTTCATATGAAAAATTGTAATCTCTTGACAATGCCTCTGTTTTAGCAGCATCTCAATGCTCTTAACTCAGATTTCCAATGATTCCTTCAATAATATTAGATTTTTTTCACTTTGAACAACAGAACTTTCTAGCAAATGTTAAGCAACAGAATTTGGAGGGTTAATAAAGTGTAACAAGTTTCATCTCTATTTTGTGTATTTTTTGTTAAAAGAAAATGTGATTTTTGCCATCATTTTAAAATATATACTAAATTTTTAATTTTGCTTTTGAAAATTAACAAAGCATGACATATCAATTTCCATACAAGAGTAAAATATAGAATTGACACTTTTAGTAGCTTTGCAATATTCAATTTTCTAATTATTTGATATTTGCATTGTTTCAGGTTTCATTATGAAAATAAAATTTCTCTTGTCATGAATACAAAATACTCCCATTCCAGGCCCTTAATCACACACAAAAAAATCAATGTCAAACTTTCAGTTTCTCAACTTTTTTCAAAATTGCAATCAGGATAAATAATACTCAAGAGGGCTGCTTGAAGACTATCCAGGGTATCAGCTCTTCTATATTGTATCCTTGGGTTAGACTTTAAACATTAGTATGTTAATTTCTATAGTATAGAACTTGATTATACTAAACTACTCCACAAACATCCAGAGTGATTATTTTAAAAATTTAAATCTGCGTTTGTCACTCAGCGGCTTAAAACTCCACATAGCTTCTCGTCATTCTTAGGAAGAAAGCCAAAACCTTTATCATGGCCTTCAAGGACTCAACTTTATTTCACTCAGAAGGTAAGCCCACCTTCCCAGAACTGACTGGCTGGGATTCAGAGCCATCCATCAATCTCGTATTGAACCCCTGCTCCTGACCGGTCAATCAGCTCAAGTATAAGGGCACGAGTATGGGATGCTGAGAGAATTCCAAGAGCAAATACATAGGCCCTTTCTCATAGTTTGAAAGGAACACGAAGAGATTTCACTCCTTTACAAATAAGCTTATCAACTACGACAAAATCAGTATGAAGCAAGCAAGACTTGAAAATACCAAAACAATGAAGATAAAATCAAAGGATAAGAAGAATAAGATGAAATTCATCATTTGATGAATGTTAACTGAAACTGACTTAAGCTAGAAGAGAAAAAGGAAGACACTCAAGAAAGAGTAGAAACTCTAAAACGAATGTTGCTCACGCTTGGTCCTATTGTTATGCTTCCAAGGTCTAAGGTTCACATCAACTAAGTTAATCTTAGGCTTACATGTCCTAAAGGCAACTACCTCATAATTATGGTTATGAGTTTCTTCAATGAATAACTCATCTGCATTCATTATACTACTGTACACGACTCTTCTTCAACAGTTCTCTTTATCTGAATCACTAAAAGGCCACATGACAAACTTCACCAGTTTCTAAGATGGCCCAGGGAGCCCAATGTCACAGAACCCTAAAAATAAGGGCTGTTTTATAACTAAAGCTCTATCTTGCAGTTAACCAAAAGCAACATAGTTCTTTCATGCAGCTTGTATATAACCTAGTGGGTAACATAATGTAAACACCCAAAGACGTACGAAACGTCCACTGACTGGTGAGATCCTGCGACTGGTCCACCGCATAAGGAATTGACACCTTATCTCCCCATTAATCCCACAGTATTTCTCACACTTCTTGCCATTGTCCTGAAATTTTTCACCATTAAATCCTCCTCTTGAAAGAAATCCTAAGGATCTGGAGTCAAATTGCTTATCTGCCTATGTTCAAATCACAGATATGACCTTGGGTAAGGCACTCAAAATTACTGTAGAGAGAGAGAGTGAGTGAGTGAGTGAGTGTGTGTGTGTGTGTGTGTGTGTGTGTGTGTGTGTTTCATTCATCTGTAAAGTGGGCTAATAGAGTTCTGCTGCTGGCCATAACAGTAAATCACATCAAACCAACTTTCTCATGATAAAAACTATAAACACTGGATAAAATATTAACAGAAAAAAACCAACTTGCTGAGAGTGACCAAGAACAGGCAGAAACTAACGGAGGGTGGACCCTTGGAAGAATGGCTCTCGATAAATTCCCAATTTTTTGCAGCCTCTCCTCCAAGGGCAGGTCCATGGGTCAGTTCCACAGCATAGTTAGATCTCAGATATACACCTGCTATCTCACCAGTTGAGGAATCACGGCACAAGGTTCCGGGAGGTGATAACAACTAGAAAATGAGGGTGGAAACCAGAGAAAAGGTAGCCACAGAGGGGAAGGCCTAAACTCGGTATATAAAACCCGATCGAATCTCTAACTGATGCCAATATTATACATGTATGGAATAGACCGCAACCAGCCCAGGTAAGGCAAAAAGAACTCAAGAGATTTCTGTTGCTGTCTGTCACAGCGAAGATAAAATTGGAATTTGAGTTCTGCCAAGTTAAGTGTCAGCTAAAGGAGAAAATCAATACTCTTCAAAAGTATATGACAGAATTCAGAATCTCTGTAACATATGACTGACAATGTCTGAGATTCATTCCAAAACTGCCAGATATACAAAGACATACAAAAATATAACCCATCCACTAAAGAAAAAGTAATCCATAGAGCACAACTCTGAGATGATACAGATATTAGAATTAGCAGACAAGGATTTTAAAGTAGCTATTATAACTACACTAAAGGATGTAAAAGAAATATGAGCAGAGAAGGGGAAAATATAAAAAAGAACCAACCTGAAATTCTAAAACTAAAATATACAATATATGAAAAAAATTCACTGGATGAACCTAACAGATTGAAGTTGGGGGAGAGTATGAGTGAACTTGAAGATAGAACAGTGTAGCCTATCCAATCTGAAGAATAGGTTTAAAAAGCTAAAAATGAACAAAGCTGAAATGGCTGCAGTGATATCATATGAACTAGATATCAAGGCAACGAGTATTACCAGACACAAAGAGAGGCATTTTATCATGACAGGCAATTTGTCTGAAAAAAATAATAAATGTGTAAGTTCCGAATAAAACATTTTGAAGGAAAAATTAACAGAAGTCTTGAATAAACAGACAAATCCACAATCACAGTTGGAGAATTTGTATGCTCTCTCAATAACTGAGAGAACAGCAGGACAGCAACTTGAGGACAGAGGAGACCTGAGCATCACTGTCACCTACATCGACCTAACTGACACAGCACACTGCCCCCAGGAACTTCGGGAGACTCCTTCCTGTACAGGGTACACAGTACGTTACCGTGACGGACAATCTGGTGCGCGATAAACAAGTCCCAATAAATTTCAAAAGACTGAAATCCTACCAAGTATGTTTTCTGACCACAATTCAATTAAACTAAAAATAATAACAATAAGATACCTGGATACCCACAAATATTTAGAAATTGACAAGACACTTCTAAAGAACTCATGGGCCAAAAAATAATCACAGAAAAAACACAAAAATATTTTGAATTAAATAAAATAGAAACATAACTTGTCAAAATTTGTGTGGAACAGTTAAAGCAGTGTGTAGAGGGAAATTTATAGCTTTCGATGTTTATAATAGAAACAAGCAAAGGTATAAAAGAAATGACAAAAGTTTCCACCTAAGAAGTTAGAAAAAAGAGCAAATTAAATCCAAAGTAAGTAAAAAAGGAAATATTAATTTTTAAAAAGTGCAGAAATCAATGAAATAGGAAACAGGAAAACAATAGCAAATTTTTTTTTAAAGTTGGTTATTTGAAAGATCAACAAAATTGATAATTCCGAGCTAGACTGATCAAAAAATTCAAAAGAGGGAATACAAATAATCAGTATCAGGAATAAAAAATTAGCTATTTCTAGAGATCCTAATATATTGAAATGATAATAAATAAATATTATGGACAAATTTCTTGAAAAATAGAATTGACCAAAACTGTCAAAAGACGAAATTAAAAATCTTAATAGCTCAATATCTATTAAAGTCAATGCATATATTATCAAAATCCTTCCCATTAAGAAAACCCCAGTACAAATGGTTTCACAGTGCATTCTATCACACATGTAAAGAAAAAAAATCTTAATCCTACACAAACCTTTTCAGAAAATAGAGCAGGACAGAACACTCCCCAACTCATTTTATGAGGCCAACATAACCCTGATACCAGAATCTGACAAAGATACTATAAGAAAAGAAAATTACAGCTCAATATATATGAATGTAGACACAAAAATCCTCAACAAATATTATAAAATAAAATCCAATATATAAAACGAAGAATTATCCTTTAAAAATCATGACCAAGTAGTGTTTATCTCAGGAACATAACACAGTTTTAACACTTAAAAAAATCAATCATTATAATTTATCATATTACCAGAACAAAACAGGAAAACTGTGTGCAATTTTAACACATTCAGAAAAAGCATCTGACAACACTAAATACCAACTCATGATTAAAAAAAAAAACTCTCAGCAAATTGAAACTAGGAGATTTCATCAATCTTCAGTTGAAGTCATATTTAATGGTGACATACTGAACACTCTCCCCTAAGACTGGTAGCAAGGAAAGGATGCCCACTCTCACCACTTGCATTCGCCCTTGTGTTGAAGGTCCTAACCACCACAGTAAGGCAGGGAAAATGAATAAAAGGCATAAAGATTAGAAAGGAAAAAAGAAGACTCATTATTTATAGGCGGCATGATTGTTTATATAGAAAAATCGTAAGAAATCTAAAATGGAATAATAATAGTACCTACCTCACATATTTGTCATAAGGATCAAATTACCTTAAATTTGAAATGTATTTAGAACTGCGCCTACTACACAGTAAGCACTATATAAGCATCGAGCAAAATAAAAAAAATACATAAAATCTACAAAGGTTACATATTAGCTTATTGACAATAAGCATAGATTTATTAGTCAGAACAGCTAATAAAGAGCTCCCTTTAGGACTGAGATTATCTTCATGCTGGGGCCCAGGTGATGGAAGAGCTCAGGGCAGGTAACGCTGGAAAGCCTAGAGAACGGCCAGCTCCCACGGACACCCCCAGAACAGATCAAGGAAGTGTGCGGACGAAGTGTGCGGATGACGTGTGCTAGTGTGACACTGTCTACAGAGTTACCGTAGATGTGGTCTACTATGTCCACACACTTATTCAAACAAATCAAGTTGCTGCTTTTAATGAACACATACCTTGCTATGATCTCATGGCAGAATAGCCATGAAAGGCATTTAAGTTTTTAAAAAGCCACTGGCATCATTGTATTTACAGCATAATACAATTTTTAAGGCAAAAAGATATGCACATCAACTGCTTTGATATATGCATAGAAAAAATGTCTGAAAATACACAGATAAAAGTGTTAATAGCAGATATGCCTGGACAGTGGTAGAGGAAAAGAACTTTCTTTCTTTTCTCAGCATTTTGTGCCTATAGTTTGAATGTTCTATAATATTTATTAACATTTTTACATTATAACTTAAAAATAAAATAAAGAAGAAATCCATTACAAAGGCAAAAAGTATATCAACATTTAAAAGTCTTAAGGTTTAGAGTCTTTTTCTAAGTCAAATAAGATGAAATGAATTTTCCATGTTTCTTAAACCAAGGTGGAGTTTTACTTTACTTTGTTTGTTTAAAGATTTTATTTATTTATTTTTAGAGAGAGGGGAAGGGAGGGAGAAAGAAAGGGAGAGAAATATCAATGTGTTTTTGCCTCTCCCATGCCCCCTACTGGGGACCTGGCCCACATCCCAGGTATGTACCCTGACTGGGAATCAAATCAACAACCCTTTGGTTTGCAAGCTGTCACTCAATCTACTGAGGCACGCCAGCCAAGGCACAGTTTTATTTTAGATATCAAGAGTATATTGCAGATGATTTTGCCTCTAACCTCATTCACAGCATCCCTACTTCCCTATCCCAAGTGAGGAGGAGAATTAAAAAGCCAGGTCAGGTCTGGTCTGTGGTCAAGTACAGGCTCATCAGAACTCAGAGCACTGACAAGGCAGAGGGCTGGATGCCCCTGTGAGCCTATCTGCTTCACTCTAAGTCACACCTTCTGGCTGTCCCCAGCTCCTATCCCTGGATGCAAGGAGACCATGGAAAGGAATATGGGTCAGAGATAATTCATTACCACTAGAGGCACAGAATTTTATTAGAATGACCTTAGAAGTTTTCTAATTCACATGACCACTTTCCAAGTAAAGAAATGAAGTCCAAAGAGGTAACTTGTCCAAGGTGACAGGGTTACTAAGTGACCACAGTGCATCTCTTAAACCTCAGGATAGCATCCTTTCCATCACAACAAGGAGTCTAAAAGGGCATGTCCTATTGATGCCAGGCCAGGGCCGTGCCTTCGTGAACAAAGAGAGTACATTAGCATGTAGGCTCTATCCGGCATGGAAGGGAGCATTCTTCCTGCCTTTATCACAGGGCCCCAAATTGGAGTGCAAACATGAAAAACTGATGCTGCTATTCATTTACTTTCATTACTAGTGTTCCATAAGATGCATACACACTCTCTCTACAAAGAATCCATTAGTGTAAAACAGAATGCTTCCTATTTGAGATATGCCTTCTGGCGACATCATCCAGAGATGCTTTTAGTATCTAACTAACACTAATGAAGGGCTCCTCTTGGTAGAATGTTTTCCACATTTTGGTTATAGACAACAGGAAATATTTAAATTAAGGCAATGTGTTCTATTATGTCATGTCATATTTTATAGGGAGAATATAAATCAGTTTATAAAGTGTAGGAAGTAAACCAATGATTAGGCTCTGCAATTATTTGACATCAATAAATTAGAAACTGACTCAAGTTGTCCTGCAAACGTGTCCAGAACCATAAAGAAACCCCTCGTTCCCCTCTGCTAAAACAGAGAAGCTCCCCTGGCACACACACACACAAAGTCAAAATAGCACTCCCAAAGATTATGAGCTAAAACCCATACATAACACCTATACTAACTGATATGGAAATAATAAATCATTCTTACCTCTGTATGAATATAAGTTCTCTAAAACCCTCTCCTCTGGGAGGTTATTTATTAACACTGACTTAATGATAATAATACACTCAGAATAACAAAATCGTTGCCTTATTCAACATATATTTTCCCACTAATAACAGACAAGCCTTCCACCAATTTATTGTAAGTTCCTCAAATGTATTAGAAATATGATCCCATTACACATGCTCTCAAGTCTTCAGGAAAATATCGTGGGGTCAAGGAAAGACATACCCACATTCAGTATAAGAAGCTAAAGGGGGACACCTAGGTGGCAGATTGTGGCTGGACATGAGTTCTACTCAGATTTTTTATGTCTCCCTCCCAGACACTTCATTACTAATGATTTTCCAACGCCGAAGGTTTTTAAAAGTTTGATGACGACAGCTTAGTCGGATGATTAAAACCCTCCAGCTGAACAAACAGACTAGGGTGGAGAGACCATCGCCTTAGCATTTGCCGCAGAAAGTACCGAGTGCCCCGACTCCACCCCAGCGTTTCATTACAGAGGCGTCCTTCGAAATGTGCAAACAGCAGTAATAATCTGACAAGCGAATTAGGTGAGCCTCTATAGGCAATTTACTCAAGGTAATTAAGAATGCTAAATCAAACACATTATTATTTTAAATGACAAGTAAGCTTTGACTAAACTTGATTTCTGTACTAAAAATGAAACTACTAACTCAACAAAAAAGACTGTGTGAATTAAAAGGCAGAGTGTCCAGAAGGTGAGGAAAAATGTACCCTCCAACCCCTGACTCACAAGATTAGGCCCAGTTATGACTGCATTTTCATTGGATGCTGGCTCAGAGAGAAGTAGCTATGGATGCGAATTTAGAATTGAAGGAATGCATGTGGGTGCCTGGAGCAGGGGTACATTTTAAATGGTAAAGACGCTAAGGGAAAACAGAGTCAACCCAAAACCAAGGTAATTTCTCTCCAACTAGCACCTCACTCCTCAACCATTAAGAAAAGAAACCCAGCAGGTTGTAGCCTGCCCAGGAATCAAATCTTTCTGTAGGGGGTGGTGGCACATGGCGGTCCACAGAAGAGCCACCACAGCAGCGTGATGGCCAATCACCCATGAAATACATGTGTGTGATGGGCCAAACCAATTGGTCCCAGTACACGACCATGGAAATAAAGGTGCCCATGGAGGGATAAGAATCTCCAGAGCTGTCCTGAGAGGGACACAGCTAAAACACGGTCCTATTAAAGTAGACCACATGTATGGACTTAGTCCTACAGAATAACCATCTTCTAAATAGCTACAGTCTCTTTTGAAAGCTCCAAGTCATCTGAGACTAGACATGTCCATGTCCCTTCTCCCTTGAATGTTTTGTCCCAGTCATTTTGCTGGGACTCTGATTAGACCCCAGCTTCCAGCGCTGGCAAGCAGCCAAGCCCTCCCAGAGCCTCCTGTTTTCTTCTCCACCTGCAGCATCTTGCCTGGTTCAGCCTCCTGGGTCTTCCCTCTTCCTCCTTCGGCCCAGAGTCCCACAGGAATACGCACGGTGCGTTCTGTCCGCTGTGCTCTTGGCTTTCTGGTCAGGCAGGATGACCCAGAGCAGGAGTCAAGGAGGAAGCTAAGAGCAGAGCTGGGTGGTGGCAGGATGGAGCAGGGAGGGGCCTGGAGTTGGGCTGGAGAAATGGTAGTGACCATTCTAAGTCACTACCTCTGGCATCTGGGCTGGTCACCCTGCCACACGAGGCCATTTTCATATTGTTTCCCTAAATAGTCTACTCTCAGAGTGACCTAAGGGATACTATTAAAATACTAATGACAGTGGTAAGAAGTCTGTGACAAGCCTGTGTTCCGAGAGCAGAGAGAATTTAGAGGACTGTTTTCTCATCTGTCATTGTGCCTTCCTCTACCCTGGAGAGGCAACCATGCCACCACTGACTGTGCAACTACTGAGGGAAGAACCACTGTGTCTAGAACTCAGGAGACCTGAAGCGGCCAGGGTGTCCCTAATTCTCCTATTTGCTCCTGACACTTATCAGAATAAGATTCATTCATTCATTCATTCATTCAACAAATAACTTTTGGGCACTTCAAGATGCCTCACTCTGTACTATGCTCTGGACATATAAAGTAATACCAGTCTATCCTCAGGTTGCTCACATTCCAGAGAGAGGAGAGCCATGCAAACTAGCAATTACAAAAAAGTGTGTGGGAAACTCAGAATGCAATGGGAGCAGCTGGGGGAAACAGAGAGCAGTGAGAAGGTCAGGGAAGGGGATAGAAAAAGGCATCTGTGATTGAACATCAGGCCCATTAGAATGTGCTTATTGTGCTTTGATACACCAGGACAGGAGCTGTGTGCCTTGTGAAAAGAGTTCTGTCTCCTGCTTAGAGCAGAAAACCCAAGAGTGCTGGACCCTAATTCCTGTGTCTAACACGAGCTTGGTGTGCCATGAGGGCTCAACAAATATTGTTGAATAAATAAATGACCTAAAAAGTCAGATCTGCCCCTGGGACTTTTCTTTTAACAGAATCTTAGAGAGCAAGACTTTTAGCAGCCATTTAACAATCAAATCCTCTAGAATTTGCAGACAAGCAACTACTAAAATGTTTGCATGGAATAGCGGAGTTATGCAGAGTGAGTGTGCTGGGCCCTGAAAATATATGCAGGTGAACGGAGAGATAAAATGTGGTATATCCAAAAAAGAAAGAAGAAAAAAAGAAGAGAGAGAGAAAGAGAGAAAGGAAGGAAGAAAAGGAAAGGAAAGAGGACTTCTAGTCGAGATGGAGGCGTAGGTAGACATACTGTGCTTCCTTGCACAACCCAAAGAAGGACAACAACAGTTAAAAAAAAAAACTAGAACTGACAGAAAATTGAACTGTATGGAAGTCTGACAACCAAGGAGTTAAAGAAGACACATTCATCCAGACTGGTAGGAGGGGTGGAGACAGGCAGTCGGGCAGAGAGGACTCCTGGCAAGGCAGCGGCTGGTGGACCCCCACAGGGGCTGGTGGAGTGGGCGGTCCCACATTCAGGTGCAGAAAAACTGGGAGGAAAAATTGGGGAGCAAGACAGATGCACAACCCAGGGCTCCAGTGTGGGGAAATAAAGCCTCAAACCTCTGATAGAAAACACCAGTGGGCATTGAGGCAGAAGTGGGAGAAACCTCCAGCCTCACAGGAGAGTTCATTGGAGAGATCCACAGGGTCCTAGAATGTACACAGTCCCACTCACATGGGAATCAGCACCAAAAGGGCCTAATTTACTTGTGGGTAGCAGGGGAAGTGACTGAAAACCATCAGAGAGTGGAGCAAGTGCCACTGTTCCTTCTTGGACCCCTCCCCCACATACAGTGTCACAATGCAGCACTGTGGGTTGCCCCACTCTGGTGAACACCTAAGGCTCCATCCCTTACTATGTAACAGGCACCCTGAGACAACAAAAATGGCCCAAATGAAAGAAGAGATCAAGGCTCCAGAAAAAATACAACTAAGTGATGAAGAGATAGCCGACCTATCAGATGCACAGTTCAAAACACTGGTAATCAGGATGCTCACAGTATTGGTTGAGCGTGGTCACTAAATAGAGGAAAAAATCAAGGCTATGCTACGTGAAATAAAGGAAAATGTACAGGAAACCAACAGTGATGGGAAGGAAATTGGGACTTAAATCAATGGAGTGGACGAGAAGGAAGGAAGAAACATTCAACTAGAACATAATGAAGAAACACGAATTCAAAAAAATGAGGACAGGCTTACAAAGCTCCAGGACATCTTTAAAAGTTCCAACATCTGAATTATAGGGACACCAGAAGAAGAGGAAGAGCAACAAGTGGAAAAGTTATTTGAACAAATAATGAAGGACAACTTCCCTGATCTGGCAAAGGAAATCAACTTCCAGGAAGTCTAGGAAGCTCAGAGAGATCCAAACAAGTTGGACCCAAGGAAGCACACACCAAGGCACATCATAATTACATTACCCAATATTAAAAATAAGAAGACAATCTTAGAAGCAGCAAGGGAAACTGAGACAGTTACCCATGAAGGAGTTCCCATGAGACTATCAGCTGATTTCTCCAAAGAAACCTTGCAGGCAAGAAGGGGATGGAAATAAATATTACAAGTCACAAAAGACAAGAACCTACATCCAAGATTACTCTGTACAGCAAAGCTTTCATTTAGAATGGAAGGGCAGATAAAGTGTTTCTCAGGTAAGGTAAAATTAAAGGAGTTCATCATCACCAAGCCCTTACTATATGAACTGTTAAAGGGATTTATCTAACAAAAAGAAGATAAAAAATATGAACAGTAAAATGACAGCAAACTCACAGTTATTAACAACCACACCTAAAACAAAAACAAAAATGACCTAAGCAAACAACTAGAACAGGAACAGAATCACAAAAATAGGGATCACATGGTGGGTTATCAGCAGGGGAGTGGGAGGGGTAGAAAGCGGGGAAAGGTTCAGAAAATAAGTAGCATAAATGGTAGGAAGAAAATAGGCAGGGGGAGGTTAAGAATAGTATAGGAAATGTGGAAGCCAAAGAACTTATATGTATGACCCATG